>JASSUY010038620.1:0-25939 GCA_032466535.1 Forpus xanthops | reverse complement strand
GTGCAGTTCTGGTGTCCTCAACATAAAAAGGACATGGAACTGTTGGAACAAGTGCAGAGGAGGGCCACGAGGATGATAAAGGGACTGGAGCACCTCCCCTATGAAGACAGGATGAGAGAGTTGGAGCTGCTCAGCCTGGAGAAGAGAAGGCTGTGTGGAGACCTCATAGCAGCCTTCCAGTATTTGAAGGGGGGCTATAGAGATGATGGGGAGGTTCTGTTCATGAGGGACTGTAGTGAGAGGACAAGGGGTAATGGGTTCAAACATAAACAGAGAAAGTTTAGATTGGATCTGAGGAAGAAATTCTTTATTTTTAAGGGCGGTGAGGCACTGGAATGGGTTGCCCAGGGAAGTTGTGAATGCTCCATCACTGGCGGTTTTCAAGGCCGGGTTGGACAGAGCCTTGGGTGGTGTGGTTTAATGGGAGGTGTCCCTGCCCATTGCAGAGGGGTTGGAACTGGATGATCTTAAGGTCCTTTCCAACCCAAACCATTCTGTGATTCTATGGATACCCCTTTAGCTACTTTTGGGTCAGGTGTCCTGTCTTTGCTCCCTTCTGGCTTCTTGTGCCCCTTCTCTCTGGCAGAGTGTGACACTGAAAAGCCCTTGATCAGGGTGTGTGCTACTGAGCAACAGCTAAAACATTGGCGTGTTATCAGCATCATTCTCAGACTAAAGCCAAAACACCGCACTGCACCAGCTACTAGGAAGGAAATTAACTCTATCCCAGCCAAAACCAGGACAGAAGTTGAACCTGGAACAGCTAAGGAAGGAACTTGGAATCATCATCATCAGTTCTCTGAAATCATCAGCTCAATTTTCAATAATAGATAAAAAATTCAATGACTATTGGCCACTGTTGGCAAGGGTGATACTACCAAAGCAGAGAGCACTATTTTGATGCTCTGTAACAAACTCGTGCAGCTATATCTTGGGGGCCGCATGCAGCTCTGGTCTCTGCATCTCAAGAAGGACATAGTAAGGTTAGAGAGGGTGCAGAGAAAGGTAATTAAAATGGCTGAGGGATGCAGCTGCTGAGCAGGAGCCGAAAAGTCCGAGGTCTTCACTTTAGGTAAGAAAAAGACAATGAAAGTGGGAGATGGAGGCCTAGAAAATTGTGAAAGTGCTGACTTAGCTGAACGTAGGACAGCTCTTTAACCAATCTGCGGCTCTAGAACTAGAGCACTTCATTAAATTAGTAGGAGATTGGTTTATAACAGACAATGAGTTAGGACAAATTCACAGACAAGAGGAACAGAAGAGGTACCGAAGGAAATAAATAGGGGCGTATGCAATGGTTACACATGCTGTGGGAGGACAAGAGGGATGGACCACACATAACAGTTTGGGCTGCTCTTCCTTAACAGTATCAGCAGGAGACAGAATCTAGGCTAGGTGGAGCATCATCTGACCTGGCAGAGCATTTTTTACATCTTTAAGAAATGAAGCAGTACTCAGACAGAGATGTCCAGGAAATGTCAATGCTGGTAGACAAGCAGTTAATGTTATCAGAAAGCTAAACTACAAGGTAAGAGCAAGAGGATAGAGTAGAAGAAGGTTAAGCATCAAAACGAAACCTTACATTTGTAAGGGAAAATGAAGAGGAAAAGCAGTGTATCATTACCATGGAGAAAAGAAAATAAAAGCTGCATTATTCAGTATTTTGGTAATCAATATCTTCTCAGTATCACCAGTCTTTGTCACAGTAGTCTCTATATTTAATATCTTCTCAGTATCACTAGGTCTTTGTCACAGTAGTCTCTATATTTAATTACCTGTATGTACCAGCAAGAACTTGGTCGCAATCAATCAGGACAAACTTCTCCAGAACCTGGCCTGCAAATTTCTTGCCTGCTTTGCTGTAGTATGTGTCTCCACTCAGACATCTTATGCGCATGTTCTGAAACCAGAGAGCAGAGTTGGTCAAGGGACATGCATTGAACCAAACTGAAATGTTCCCTTATGTATCACTGATGGAGTCTCTCAAACAGGAGCTCTGCTCCCAGAGGTAGAATGCAGCAAGGCTGTAAGTATTTCTTGGCTTCTGCATACCAAATACTTTGTCACACTGTCTGCTTCTATAAAATTAAAATACCAGTAAATATTAACAAGTTCTACGTAGGTACAAATGTTGATTTGAAAACTATTTGAGGAATCCTGTGAACCTACACTATTTCTCAAGTATGTAAAAGTATAGTTTCTTCCAGATTACTGATAGTATTCAACTAACCACCCTAACTGATGGCTGTGCATTTAAACTAACTTTTGACCCATAATAACTAGCCAGTAGTTATGTGCTATAAAAAAGTTCTGTGCTGTGAACTAGCCAATTGAATGTGCTGTTCTGATTTTATGTGGTGACAGCACAATATCACTTAATAAAAGATTTACAGAAAGGTATGTCTTCATTTTAAAAATTGCCTTTCATCGGTATATTTAAAAATGGTATCAGAATTTTCAGCTGCTGTACTCGAGTGATCAAACCTCATCTCATTAAAGACTGCAAAGAACTTACTGACACGACTTTTGCCTGTAAAACCAGCTGCCCTGTGCAGAATGGGAAATAAGGCTCAGTATCCATCCGGAGCCTTTTTTTGTAACATGAGGGCTTTTCCCATAATAGAAGTTATTTGCATCTCATCTGGGAAAAGCAAAGAGGAGAACAGTCACTGGAAACAGTTACTGGCCTGACCTCTATGATGCAGTGCCAAACAAAACATCTCATATGTCAATGGACAGGTCATCCCGTACTGTCCCTCCAGGCCAGCTCCCCTGCCATCCGCTGTGGCTCTGGCACACCAGGAGGTGTCACAAACTGTCACCACTTTGTCCCAGCAGATGTCTTTGTGGGCAGCTCATCCCTGCCTAGCGTCAGCCCTGCAGAAGACAGACCTGTGGCAGTCGGTATGGGCAGCACATGCTAATGGGGTCTGCTTTGCCTCTTGGCAGAAGTGGCTGCTGCCCATGGGTGCTCCTGGTGGAGCTGAGAGTGTCCCCTCCAGCACGCAGCAGATTTCAGTCTGGCCTGGCACAGCAGCCTGTAACAGCCAGTGCTGCAGACAGACAGCAGGAATAGCTGTGATTTGCCTGCAGATGCTCCCTGCAGGGTGCAGACCCTGCCACCTCCCCAGGAGCTGCTCCTGGGCATCACTGCATCCCCTTCTCCCACTCCAGGGCAGGCTGAGCATGTGTGGGCTCCCCAGGCTGCAGGTACATGGTCAGGGACCAGGGACCGGCTCGCCCAGTCTGGCCTCACGTGAGGCTCAAGGTGTGCTAGTTGTGCCCCAGGGGTGAGCAGCAGGAGGCTGTCATCCCGTGGCAGGTGACTCCATTCCTGATGGCTTCCCTCTTCCCATGAGAGGCCCCGTGGGCAGGAGGAGGGCTTCCCGGAAACAGCTCCTATGAGGAAAGGCTGACAGACTGGAGTTCTTTAGCCTGGAGAAGAGAAGACTCCAGGGACACCATCGAGGAGACTCACTTGGGAGGAGGTTCCTCTCCCCCTCGAAGTAGTTAAACCCACTTCAAATAAGAGATATTCTTATTTTATATGTATTTTAGAAATATTTTAAAATTAGAATTCTTATGCTTTACTTTGTTAAAAGTTTATGAATATTTTAGTATATCTTATGTATTATAGGTTTTAATTTTAATCCTTTTTTTAATCCCTATTTTTTATATCCATATTTGTCACCACAGTATTTCTTCCCTCCCTCTATTCTTCTTTATTCTTTCCCAGGCTGGGTGAGTTTCTAATACCTGGCTTATTTTTTCTATTCTTTTCACCCTCTTGGCAATCCAGGCTCTGAATTGTCCAAATAACATGAGAATCCAGCAGTCCTGCAGGAAGTCAGACTCCCAGGTACCACTCCCACTTGATTCAGACAGTAGTTTTAGGTTCAGGAGATGCCACTTGAAAACAAAGCCAGTTAAAACAGTGAAGTCTCCTGCTGTGACTGCTGCCAATGCTCCATGCCCCACTGTGGGATTTGCTGATGCTCAGCACCAGGATTTGACACCAGTGGGCTCTCCGAATATTCTTAGAAGTAAGATGTTCAAGGTACAGTTTCTCCAAACTCCCCATTAAACTACAGATTGTCACCAATTATTCCAAATGGAGATTTACCATCACATCCTGTCACAAGTCGGAGACAGGAATAAAACACAAACACTCATTCCACTTAGATGTGGATATCAAGCATATATGTTAATGTATGTATGTATCAAGCATGTATGAGATGCATCAGCTCATGAGGCACTTCACAATGAGACCTGACTGAGTCACCCAATGGGGGAGGCAAGTGCTGATTAGCCATTCAAGCACAAGACATGACATCAGGTCTAATAAAGATTCATAGACATCTCCATGGATGTAAACTCATTCTAATTTTAATTAAAAACAATAGCCAGGCTCTTAGATGAGAAGCAAATATAATAAATCTTGGAGAAATGGAGTTTCTCTGGATCCGCCAGGTGACTTCAGTGATGCAGTTGTTTTTGAAAGAAAACATGCACCAGCATGAAGCTGTTTTTCCTGACAGTTACTATTTGAAGAGGCAGGATAAAATGGGATGGCTTGTGAGAAGAGCATTGCCAACATGGAGGAAGAAGGAAGCATCTCTAAATTAATCCTTATGCAGGCAGGTTAAAAATTAGGGCAAATTAAGACATTTTACAAATGTCTTAGGTGACTGCATCTATTTTGAATGCTGTAAACCTAAAATATTTTACAGCATTTACGGACAGGACAAAGGTGAATGTCTTTAACCTGCCAGAGGGGAGGCTGAGATGAGATCTTAGGAAGAAACTTTTCCCTGTAAAGAGTGCTGAGGCGCTGGCACAGGGTGCCCAGAGAAGCTGTGGCTGCCCCATCCCTGGCAGTGTTCAAGGCCAGGTTGGACACAGGGGCTTGGAGCACCCTGCCCTAGTGGAAGGTGTCCCTGCCCGTGGCAGGGGTTGGAGCTGGAGGAGCTTTAAGGTCCCTTCCAGCACAAACCGCTGTGGGATTCTATGACTAACGAGTGGCAACAGAAGACCAACTTCCTCGGTAGGTGGTAGCCAGAAAGGCTGTATGGGGAGCAGCAAGACACTGCAGTGCATTTCTGAGTCTGCAAGCTCCAAGAGAGCTCACCACATCAACACACTCATTCTTATTGTTTGCGTGCTCTGGACACCACCCACTATTGCTGATAGGCACCCCACTGCATGGGGAGTCAGGGTCTTTATAAAATCCCTCATGAGCCCATGAACCTAAATGCAAAGCCTTAAGAGCACATCTTAACATGAGGGGTTTTAAAGCGTGGTTTTTTTCAACTCAGTAAGGGTACCTGGGGTTTATTGATTCCAAGACTTAGTCACACACTGGGTATGATAAATGAGAACTTACTGGGAAGTTGTCCTGAGTAAGAGCCATTTTATTGCACATTTCCACAAAATGCTTCAAGTACTCTTCATCCAGGATCAGGTAAACAGGGACGTGCCGTCTGCTTGAGGCCTCCAGCAGGTCACACAATATTTCCATGTCTGTAAACAGATCCATCACAATTGCTATCACCTAGCCAGGGGAAAAAGAGGTAAAAAGCTGTTCAAATCTCATGCCCAAATGAACTGAGCTCTAAACTATGAATTAAGTATTCAAGCCTCCCAAGTTATTGAGCATCTGTGGCCACATGACTGGAGACTACTTCTGGACCTTTGTGTTCAATATCCCTCACTCCACCATGGCAGATAAAATCACTTTCAATAACTATGAAGACATTCCTCATCCAGCTACCACCCATCTCATTTGTCACTCACAGAAAGAAGTAGCTGAAAGGGTAATGCCTGTGCACAAACTGAGTATCATTGATGCAACAAGTATGTATGGCCTTAAGCATAGAAATACAGCATAGGAACGGAAGAGCTGAGGCTGACCAAAATCATTATTCAGTCGGTATGAGTGACTCCACAGGTGACTGCCATATTCATACAAAGAAGTATTTTTTTCAGGAAGGACACACTGCCAGGTAAGGGAGAAGGTATTCTGATCAAGTATGTGCATGTCAGTGTTCCAAGATTACCTCCTAGGGGCAAACAGACAAAACTGTAGAATCGTGTGTGGGAAAGGTCCCTTCCCTCTCCTGCTGGCAGCACTCCTGCTAACGCAGCCCGGGATGCAAGCTATGGTTACGAAACCCAACGGCAGGAAGAAAGAATAACACTAACATTATTCAAAAGAATACACAAGCTGAAGATTTGCCAGAAAAGGTCTCCAAGGGAGGGATTTTGAAAAGGAAGAAAAAATTTAAAGAGAACGGCCAGTTCTTTAAAGAATGCGATTGAAGAAAGCCATGGCCTTCTTCAAAGATCCACCTGTTGGCCATCACTATCAGTGACAGGAATTGGGGGACGTCTTGGAGAAGGAATGAACAGGAAGAAGGGCACTTTCTGAGCTGGACAATTTGTCCTGGCACACTTCACCTGAGGTTACTTGCAGAGCCATCCAGTAACAGACCTTGTACCAGTAACAGTTAACACTGAGAACTCATAGATGAAGGCAACACAATGGGGGATTAAGAAAGGTAAAGCAGAAAAGGATTTACCAACAGGCCAGCTGCATTTCAAAAGATGAAAGTGTAATGGAACTACTGACAAAGTACTTCAGTCTCAGCCTTTGCCATAGCTTGGCAGTTAATAAGGTAACTGTCCAGTACTTGTAAGTTGTGTACATAACTGGTTTTGAGTTTCTATAACTCATAGAGGATGCTCAAATAAAGATGGTCTAAAAAGCACCCAGTTTTGGAGTAAGATCCAATGGCCTTTTTGCCCTGCTACTCAATGGTCATGCCCTACACTACACCTTGCACACAAAACTCATGACAGATTTTATTCTGCTGCTCACCACACACCCCATGAGGAGGCAGGAATCTTGTTTTGAAACACCTCAAAGAGGCCTGTGTTAGAGCAATTCTCCACAGTTCAAATCACCCTATGGAACAGACCGTGTAGGGTGAGCTTTCCTCTGCCACTTCTGCTCAGCTGCTCCTCTTTGAACAGAGTTAACACAGAGGACAGCAGCGAGGTCGACTTTTATGTGTGAACGGGTCTGAACTGAGTTTCAGAAGAGCAGAGGAGCTCCAAGTGTCACTGCCCTTGGGTGTAGGGACAGGCTCCACCTTCTGCTCCAGACTGGCACGCTGGCCCTAGGCCACCCACTGCCCAGTGGCTTTACTCTTTCCAGGCTCATAACCACAACCTAAGTGTTGAGTGCAGGGAACTGCCATGGGCAGAGCAGGTCCCCATTGGGTTCGCCTTGCTCTCCTGCCCAGTCTCTTGCTTGGCAAGCTGGTTCTTCTCAGCCCTGCTCTACCTGCACAAACATAGAGAGACTGCACCAAGCCATGGCAGAGGAGGGGCAGCCATGCCAAAAGGTTGTTTCCTGCTCTCTTTAGGATTTAGCCCTTTGCAGGTGGACAAGGTTTCTTGGCTCTATCCAATCTGTCACCAGAGATATCTCTGTGATGATGCTTTGCACAGTCATTCAGCATCTTGCAGATCTCCAGCCCCAGCCCACTACAGCAGGGTTGGGGCAAGAACCTTCCTGGAGGCTGGTGTGATCCCAGGCATCCACATGGGACAAAAGCTGCCATCAAGGACTAAAAATCATTCCTACTGTCCAGGTCAAAACCACATCTCCACCCTCTCACCCTGGCTCTGAGACACATGCTTCAGAGCCTGACTCCAAAGGGCAGCTCTTACGTAGCTCTCACCGTTGTCTTGCCAGATGTCTTATGAGGCTCTCACAAACTCTTCTCCCCTCCTGAAATGCATCCATCTGGCAAGGACAGGAGCATCAGCCCTGGGAGAGCTCTGAAAGCACTGAGAAGTACCTCCAACTTTCCAAACGAATGTTGCTGCTGGGCTACCAGCATTAGGTACTGCTGACACCCAACAGAAAGCAGAACAGAACTTCACCACATCTTTCCACAAAGGCTTTCCACCAAAGACCAAAGGCAATTTAGCCAAATTACTTTGATGGGCCACCTATCCTCTAATAATGAAGCACCAAGAAAAAAACTATAGCCCGAACCTTCTGTAAGGCCTCAGGCAAGTCCCTCTCAGCCACACTTGCCTCACATTATTCCAGTTCATCTCAAGCTTGGGTCTGAGGCAGGCTTGGCCTGGAGACAATCTAAACTTGCCTTGGGAAGTGGGTATAATGGGGTCAAGATGCTCCTTCATCCTCAGTGTTCAGAGGCACTGCTTGTACCTAGTGGAGATGGAAGGTCCACACCACCTTTTCTCTGCCAATGTTGACGCTTTGCAGGGTTCAGTGCTGTTCCTTACCCCAATCCAGCACTGTCAGTCCACAGCACACGCTGTGCAAGGGACAGGGCTGAGCATGCCACAGCTGTGCACGGCAGCACGTGGCACAGTCACTGGTGGCATCCAGTGCCCTGGGCTGGGTGCTTGCACCTCCTGGAGCCACATGGCTCTGGCATCAGTGTGCACCCGGGCAGCAGGACACCGGCTTGTGCAAGCTGCTGGAGCCCTGCACATAGACCTGTGTGTGCCAGAGCAGTGCTGCACTTGGCAGCAGGCTGCGGCTCTATCCCTGGCCTCCTCTAGGAGGGATTTGGGTAGAGCTGCTCGTGGTGGTGCTGGGAAGCACCCATAGTCAACACCAGGCAAGTGGGCTGGCAAACCCATGAGCTCTGCAGTTTGCAGCAGGGAGAAAGGGGGGTTGCATCCTGCTGCAGCCTCACACGGTGGAGATGCAGACACCCATGATGGGGCTGTCCATTCTAAACAAGACAACCATAAGGGTCACTCAGATCACCACATCCTCTCGGTAAACAAAGCACGCTGTTCTTATAGTAACATCAGCTTAACCCCAAAGCCAAGAAGTTTTGGGGGAAGAAGAATTTCAAAGTCTACGCCTTGAAGCCTCCTAAAAGCATATTGTCATAAAAGTGATGTGTAAAGCCTCAAAGATCATTTCCAACAGCTCTGGAAAGCAGTGGAAGGAACCTAAGTACCACCTCCAAATCCTGTCAACTCATGTCTCACATTTAAAGACTTGGGCATTTAAGTCAACCTGGCCTTACAAAGCTAAGCAACTTATGTGCAGTTCCTCCAGCCCCTCGGTTTCAGTGGTGGGACCTGCAAGGTTCAGAGCATCCCAGTTCCTTCCTCTCCATGATAATCATGACCTCATGGCACAGCCCTGGGGGATCAGGACATTACAAAGACACTACTGGCCCACAGGCTCTGGAAGATTCACACCTCACCATGGCAGGGTTAAACCATGGCATTTCTAAATCCACTTCTGGAAACTCACAATTCAGCAATTACTGCAGTCACCACCTTGGGAATTACAGCACTTACAGCACCCCACTGGGGTTGCCACCTCTCTGGTTTCTAACCAGCACAGCTGGTTTTACTGGTATTTGCCAATAGCAGTGTGGCTCTGGTCATTACCGTAGCATTGCCATTTGAAACAATACACTGCTTCTCTGGGGACCATCAGGACCCTTCTACCACTGCATGTAAATGCAGATGTGCAGCCAGTGTCAGGGCTGTACAAGAGGGGTGAAAGCAGGATGGACACTTGGAACCAGATTGGAACTCATTCAACTAAACTAAAATTGTAATAGTATAATCAAATGAAGGCTAAGGTGTGGCCGCGCTACATCTTCTTAATGTCTGCAAAGAGGAAAGCTCAAATCTCAAAATGCATCTTCAAAGAGAGTGGGTTAAATACAGTAAAGCAGAAAGACAAATTGCACCAGCAAAAGGTACCAATAAAACAAATGCCCTTTTTGCTGATTTGTCAGTACAAACATGCTGTTGCAAAATATGTCGGGGTTGGAACTAGATGATCTTAAGGTCCTTTCCAACCATAACTATTCTATGATTCTATGTCAGCTGATGATGTTCTCTATGACTGTACAGGAGAAAACAGCAACCATTTCCAGACACACACCTTCCTGTTTACAGGAGCCAGGTAAAACATTCAGGGATCTCATCTTTCCCACATCCCACCAGCACCATATCCTCCTTCCATGTCAGCTGTAAGCACACAGGGAGAGAAACATTCTAAAGGAGGGATATATAATGAGAGCATGAAGTTTAGCGGAGAAAATGCTTGAAGTTGGAAAGCAAAATAGCAAGAGGCTCTCTGCACAGCTGCTACTGGCACTTCAAGCAAAAGATGTTTTAACCTCTGGTTGCTTGCTCTTTTGTCATTAAAGGACATACAGGTAACGTCCTTTTGGACGGTTTGATGGGCAAAATGACTCAGTAACTACTTAAAGATGTGTAACTGCAGTTATGAATGAGCTGGAACTGCTGTCAATCAGAAACTTAATCACGGGAAGCCCTGGCCAGAACTGGTAACCTAGAAGCCATCAAAACACCAGTAATAAACCAGTAAGAGGGGTGAGAACTCATTCTCACATGTAACGCAACAGGCAAAACCACTGTGAAAACCTCCAACTTGAACACAAACGGCTGAAGATCGTCAGTGCTTTTTCAAGCCAAGCAGAAAAAGGAAAAAGCTCAAAACATACTTAAAGTACAATAAGGCCCCTACTGCTTGGACAGCCTCCTCGCAGCAATAGAGAAATTCCTGTGGACTGAGAAAGCAGCAAGATGTTTTTCTTGTGGTTTAAAGGATCATAATACTGTCAGAGATGTGAGACACGTGCTAAGTGACAAGGGGACATGTCTTAGTAGCCATTTACTTTGTGCATTCTGCCAGGACTATGTCTTAATCCTCTTGCTGAAAAGGATATAGTAAGTGCCACAGGACTTTTCAGATTATTTAAAGTATCATAAATCCTGCAAGGACAAACAGACCTTTTTGTCACTTACTTCCTGGACAAAACTTCCTGTATTTGCCTATAAAGGTGCAATGGAAGTTCAGGCTTTAAGCAACGGCTGCTTATAATGGAGCAGTTGCTTACATGGCAAAACAGTCTTCTTTGGGACAAACAAAAAAGATACTCCCATTTACCTCATGTCACACCCAAATGTCAATGCTCTGTGGTTCCTTGATGATGTTCTGATGCTGCACAGCAACCTGAGCTGCTGCATGGCCCCACATTTGTTTGCTGGAGACAACATAACTTTGCTCAACTCTGCAGATGGTGATAGAAGGTAAGAAGACAGCACTTCGGGTCAGCCTGCCTGGAAACTGCTTGTGTTCTTGCAACTGAACTCCAGGCTTAACAATTCTTTATCTCCTTCTTTCTGCACTAGGCAGCAATGAATGTAAGGGGTGACTGTAATGCTAAATAAGAAGCTACAGGACTGATAAGAGAAATTGGCTAGAAGCTGACTGGTTAAAAGTGAACTTTGCACTAAAAGCTTACTCAGTATCATCATGCTATAGAAATGAAATACTACAAAAGAAAACTAACATGGGACAGATGAAAAGAAACATAAGGCAAAGACAATAAAAGCTGAAAATGTGTCTGGGAGACAATTGTCTGAGCTGCTGCTTTAGTACATGGTATAGTGGCAAAGTAAAAGGAAAAATAAGGAACATAATTTAGCGAGTAAATTCACCCCAGGATTGTGCTTGGTAGGTAAATATTGTAATTGTCTAGTTTTTATTACATCCAAGGGTTGGCAATCTACTCAGCAGAAATTGTGCAATGGGGCAAAATGAGCTGATCTTACTCATCCTCAGAGAGAAGCACAGACATCAAGTCTAGAAGATATGATGATGTATTCTAACCTACTTCAAACCATAGGCTTTCAGTCCCACAAATTACCTCAGGTCCTATGTTCTCTCACAGCAACTCACCTGTGGTATCCTCTTATCCTGCTTGTCTGGGGGTCGAGAAAAGCCCTGGCTGTGCCAACTCCTCTGCAGAGGGCAGAAGGGCTGGCTGGTGCACACTTGCCGGCTGAGGACAGCTAAGCTTTAACACTGCACACCCTGCCACTCACTCGTTCCAGGCTTGCATACCATGCTCTGCATGGGCACGAATACAGTGCAAGGTGCCTTAAAGGGCACTGCCTGTATGGCATGAAATCCCAGGCATAAAAAAATTACAGGAAAGGAAAGGAGCAGGAACAGTTACAGATCTAGCTAGTGAAAAAGCAATCACAGCATGTCAGACATCTAGAGAGCAGCAACAGCTTGGAGTGTGGGGTGTCCAGCTGTGGGACCAGCCACCAGGACATGGGTGCTGTGACACAAGACCCCACTCAAGGGACACAGCTCTATACATACCGTCCGTGCCCGGCTAATCAGAGACCGGAGCAAATCCTTAATGCTGTTGGCTTTGTTTCTTTGGAAAATGACAGTGGCTTGAGTCTGGCCAGACACTGTGAGGAGAGGCATCCCTGGCCAGCCCAGCTCCAGCTCTGGAGGATGCACATCAGACATCAGTGGGAAGTAGGTGCCAGATGTTAGTTCAGAGTTGAGGGAGGACCTGTCTCCAGTGTCTGCATCACCAGCGTCAGCATCTTTGTCTTTCACTGCGTTGGGATCTGGAAAGCTTTGATTTCTCTGATGTCTCATATATTCCATGTCCAGTGTGGAAAGAAAAGGCAGCTCCCGTTCCTCAGTGATAGCATTCAGGTAGCCATGTTCCCCCTGTTCAAGAAAGGCATCTATAGCAAGCCTGGCTGTTTCACTGTGCTGGAGCACCAGTGGGGTAGGCTCCCTCCACCACGGCTTCTTCAGCTGCTCCAGACGGGTCTTCAGTGGCCCAGACACCCCTTGCTGTCCCCCATAGTTGCGATGGAACTGTGGTCGCACCTCCACTGCTAGATAGTTGAACATGACCGGAGCTGTTGCTGCTAGGAAGTACCTCTCCAGCTTTGTTAGTTCCCTATCTGGTTCCAGGTCCTTTCTGGCCCTCTTGCACTCCTGGGCTCCTCCCAGTAGATTTCTTCAGGACTCAGCATGAGCTCCACTCCTCTGCTTGGGAGTTAATTACCAGGTACAGCCTCCCACTCTGTGGGAGGAGTCGGCTCTCCCCAGCTCCTTCCTTGGCTTCCTCAGACACACACCTGACACCTGGTGCTTAAGAGTATCCCTTTCGCAAGGGAGGAAGGTCATCTCTTCAACCTGCTCCTTCCCTTTCCTTGTAACTGATTCATGTGCTACTCTCCCTTTCCCTACTGAGAGGTCCCCACCCTTGGCCAAGCAGGCTCTAACCTGTTTTGTCCCTCACTGTGCTCACAGTCAAAATGCAGATGCTGAAACTTGTTCCTGCTTGAAATTTGTTCCAAATCAAACATGATTCTCAGTGTCAGTTATAATGAAACACAAATATCCCCAGTGGGTAATCAGACTTGGCCAAGAAACTTATTCATCCCTGAGCCACAGCTAGCACTCCTCAGCACCTCTTAGCCCAAGCTCTACCTGGCACCTGGCAGAGAAGCCAAACCAACATCTTTTTTGATATCACAGAATTACAGTAAGAGACAGCTCACATCATTAGATATCCCAGGCTACAAGTAGCTCATGTGGGTTTTTAGCATCTCCCTGGAGGTCCTTCAAGAAAGAGACATTCAAACTTAGGAACCTGGTGCTATGAGAATTATGACGCTGTCCACATGCTGTGTATTCTGGGAATGGTTAACTCCAGCTTCTCAAAAGCATCATGAAGGATTGAGGAACAATACAGGCAGATGTTAATATAGGATTTAAAACACTGTGCAAGGAACATACCGCCCAGAACACAATACAGCACATGAAAACCCGTGCATAGGAGGCACACCAGAGTCCCCAGACTGATGTGTGGGCCTCTCTCACCCCAATCAGCTCACTTAACCTGGAGCTACTGAACTCCACAGAGGCTAACCAGAGAATGAAGAACTGGCTGGATAGTTGATCTAATCAGCCAGCCTTTTATCTACGAGCTACAAAACCCCTGTGAATTAAATTCATCCAGGCTAAATTAAGTCATCTAAAAACTAAATGTCTGCTCTCAGTCTGGGCTGCAGTCACTGCAGAGACAGCCATGCGTAAGTGTGAACCAGCACATTCAGACACCAAGTTTCCAGTCAACTGGGATGAATCATGTCCCCAAGGGATTATCACTATCCATGAACTAGAGTAGGACAATTAGTTTAGATTATCTGTCTAGTCTTTAGATCCCTGAAGTCAGAACAAACTCTTACCAGGACTGTGCAAGCTGCAAGAACACAAGCTTTAGCCAGAAGACGTAAGTTGCCTGACAGAGCTGTGCTGCAATGCAGCAGGTAAGCACAAAGCCATCAGTGACAACAGATATGAGACAAAACTAAAGAATAACATTAACTTAAAATGGGATGTGAATAGTCAAACACAATGGGAGGAAGTTTGGGGAAAAACAAATAGAAGCTATAACATGATGTTTTCCTGGAGCTGCTTTGCCAGGTGATAACATCAGCTAGGTGATAACATAAAAGAAGGGTAACATCACCCTACTTTTTGCCTTCCTACACTGCTGAAAAGAATGTGAATGTTAAAACAGTCACCAAATGTGTGTTTTCTGCCAGGTGAACAACTGCTGCTGATTCTGTAAAGTAAAGGAATTACCACTGTCACCAGCTGGTATTTGGTAATGATCTACTCTCCCTGCAGTAATTTCTCATGGACTTCAGCATATGAAAGCACATGGGATGTAAACATCTCCAGCCCAGCTCGTTAGGCTGGGCTTCTTCAGTTGGTGTGAGGAGAGGCGATGATTTCTCAGGAGTCAGTTACCTCATCCTGTAACAGACATCTGAAAGAGATCAGATGAAATGTGCTGATCTCCTCCACTGAGCAGGAGAGCTCAGGCTGACACTCAGTGACAGAGGTTTATCATTCAGGCATCTAAAATTAGATGAGAGGTATCCTGCCCCTGCTGTCTGGGAAAGAGATAAATGTCTAATTGGCACTCCACTGGCTGATTAGCCACCACAGGATGTGGGAATCACATCAGCCAGTTTTTGCCACCTGAAAGCAAGGATCTTACCTGGAAAGTGTTGTCTACACACCTTCTGCAATCAGCAGAGAATGACAAGGGGAAAATTCCCTCTGGCTAATCACACACACCAAGTCCCACTTTCAAGGCAATGTCCCTAGGCTGCTATACTCTAAGTATAGCGGAGATATAGCTCTGTCAAGATCCAAGCATTAGGCAATACTTCATTCTTGTGTCCCACTACAGATGTTCTTGGAGCACAAACACCTTGCCTAGGCTTTCCACAAATGTACCTGCTGCTTTCTCTTCAAGCAGAAATGGAAGGGAGCCTGCTAACTTGCTTCATGATAGAACAGTTCTTGGACAGCACTCACCTGGGAATACAGAAGCCAGATTTGCTTTGCCCCTGTTCTTTATTTCAGACTGAAATCCACCTTTGCCATCACAAAACATCGTGGTGCTCAAACACACTAATTTCACAGGCATACCTGGAAGGCATCTGCACATCAATGTTCCACTGTGCAGAACTCACTGGCCAGATATTAACAGCAAGTGCAGCTAGAGGAGAAAAGTCCAAACTTTAGTTACTGCCCAGAGATGTGTGTCAGCACTGGACTCCCGGACAGAGAAGTGCAGTCAAGTCTCCCAGGTTTTTGTCCAAGATTCCTGACCACAGAATTACAGAATCATCCTTCTCCACACAGCAGCTGCATACAAATTGCTTGTGGTTTAAGACTTCCAAATCAGGAGAGAGCTCTGCATTCGCTCAGCTGAAGGAGGGCCCTAGATACCAGTTGCCAGCTAAAGGCCAAATGATCTAACTGCTAGTGTTGGCAGAAGGAAAGTGGACAGCCCTACCTCCTCCGCTGGCTCCGTGCTCACTGGTGCGCCCAACATGATGGTTCTTTCCAGTTGCTGCTCTTCCTTCCACATATGTCATGTAGGGAAGCCAACGTGCAGCCATGGAGTTCCTCTGGTAGCACTTTTGAGGTCCAGCCCTGAGCTGGTCAGTGTGCTGCTTCAGAGCTATCATGAAAAGGACCACAGCGTGCCTCTTGCCTAAGCTGCTGCCCTGAACACATGAAAAAACACTTCCAGACACCTCTTCCTTCTCTCCTTCCAAAGGAAACATACAGAAATAGAATTGGGCATTGTAACATCAAGGGGTCTAGTTGTCACAGGAAGATGGCATGAAGGCAGGGATGTGAGACAATGAGCACATTCTCATGTGATGCGTGGCTTTGACAGGATGTGGAGCAGCCCAGAAGGCTGGAGGTGGGATGAGGAATGAAGGAGCCCAGCTCACTCTCAGTTAGTGAGGTACTCATTAATGAAGGCTTTGCATGGTCAAGGCTCCTTGCTTCCTAGGTAAGTATGAAGGCACTCTTACCTCCTGAGAGAGCTGCAGCAGCACACCAACACCACCAGGATCCAGTCTCAGCAACATATTATGGGGCCCTCCTACATGAACATACCTGCACAAGACAAGAACAGGACAGTCGATATTCCTGGTTCCTGCACGTGCATGTAGAAAATTGCTTACACTAGTGTGCCCCATGTCCTTCAAGAGCATCCACTGCCACTTGTCCTAAACTCCGTCTGCTCCCAGCACATCCTAGCTGGAGCAGCCATGGAAATGTAAGAGCAGAAGGGGGAATCATGCCAGTGTGAGCTCCTGCTCTGCATCCCCAGTGGAAGGACAAGGCCCAACCATCTCTTCTGTCCCACAAATGAGCAGAGCAAGCTGTTAGGCAGGTTGAATGACTGTAAGCAAAACAAGTACTCCCTCAACATGTTCAGCAGCTTCAGGAAGAACACATGTAGGATGCACAGGACAGCCCTAAACACCTAAAAAAAGGGCAGCAGCTATAAAAAGTTCACCAGAGGAGTCTGGGAAGAATTAATGCAGATATTAATATGCAACTGCCCCATCACAATGCAGGAGGGGAGGCAGCCCCCAGCACCGGTGGGTGACTCTCCTTTTGCAGGCAGAGGAGAGATGGATACTTCACAAGCACAGCACAACTGCCTAAGCAGCAGAGCCTCCCACTCACTCATGAGGAGCCTCAGGGTCTTTGCTATGCTCTTGCCAACTGTCCCAGATTCCTGTGCAAGCTTCTGCCCTCTCCTTGATTCCTCAGACCTTCAGGAAAACACAGGCAGCACTGGGAGCCAGGCTGTGCAGACACAATATGCCCAAAAGATGGGGATATTGCTCCCCAAGGCACGCTGCAGACTGGCAAGAGAACCATCACTCCAGCTTCTGGGAGAGGTGTTAACCAAGCCTTTGGACAACAAAGTCAAGTCTGATGCAGCACTGTTCAGCAGGAAGCACAGGGCACAGGTTTAGCACAGTGTCATGTGGAGAAAAGAGAAAAAAAATCTCAATTAGAGTTTATTTATTATACAAGAAGACAACAGAGGTGAGATAAAGGGGGGCAAATGTGAAAAGGCAGATGGGAAGGGCAGAGGCTTACAAAGGGGAGTATCTACTATGATGCCACCAGCATCATCAACCTCCACCCCATCCCCCATGTACTAGGTTAAAACCACAAACAAACATCTGCACTGAGGCCTGAGAAGCTGGAAAACATCACAGCAGATGTATTCATGGCAGAACTCTATTAGCAGAAGTCAGAAAGACACTCAGTAATTTCTAGGTGTTATCAAACATTTAAGACTCCCAACACTGGTATTTTCAACTTCCTGGAAGGAAGCGCACACAGTCTGGTTTTGGAGCTGAAGATGGGCAACCAATTGCTCAGCATACCTGTAGAGGGGATCAGCAAACTCCCCCAAATGCCCAGGCAGCACTTCAGCACGTCTCTGGATGGAGACCACTGCTGCAAAATTAAGCTGGTACAACAGAAAAGCTAGAAGTTGCCTGCAGCAGGTCTATGTTGATCTAAACTTTTGAAAGAAGACCCCTTCTGCAGACTTTTGGGAGTAGAAAAGTGGAAAAACATGAGTGGGTCACAAGGTGTCATGGTATGGCTCCCACCACTCCTTAGGGGTGTCATGCAGCAGCATACATCATAGGGACAATGATTGTAGAACCAGTCACCATTCAGTCCCAGCTGATGCTTCCCTTCCCACAGCTTTGCTATTCTTCATCCACCCTACTCCATTTAAAGCTCTGGTCGGAAAATTGCTCTTCTTCAGCCTCCAGTTTCTGCTTACCTTATTTGCCAGGCAAAGCCAGGGCAAGTGAGGCAGGTCAGTGGTCAAGTCCAACTGCTACGTCAGGAGTAGCAATTCTGACCTGAAGGCATGATGTGGCAGAAGCACAACTAAAAACTTCATTTTGTGGAAGGAGAGGATGGGAGGCAGAAATCTGGGAAGTGGTAACTGCACTTTAACAGGGCTTATGCACCTGGACTGTACAGAAAATGCAAAGCCCATTGTGAACGCCTGTGCTCTTAACACTTCAGCTGCTTGAAGAAGCAGGAGAAATCCATCAGATATAAATACCAAAACGCAGTGTGAACACCCAAGCAGAGATGACACAGAAAGACATTTAACCACCTAGAACACAGAACAGGCATTGAAAAGGATGACCCCCCCCCAGCCTCCAAAGGTCTCAGAACATCAGTCTGAAGCAAGAGACTTCCCAAGTTTGACCCCGTGGGCAAAACATAACACCTACTGTCCCACTGGCGCAAGATAGCAGAAAAGGAAGGGAAGACATCGAGCACTGACCCTTTTTTTTGGCTCACAGACGCAAGCAAGCCAAGATCTAGCTGAAATAATGGGTGCTTCCCAAAGGCTCATGGCTCTTGTTTTTAAGACACCTGGGAAATTTGGGGGATCAAGTCCTTTGGAATCACAATGCAATGTCTAAATTCCATATAAGAGATAGGAGGACCAGGCTGCATGAAGTGCTCACCATGGCTCCTTACTGCATATATTCACTTAAAATACAGTAAGTGCTCCCAAGCTGATGCTCTGAGACTGTTTTCAGGAACCCCAAGAGCATAAACACAGAACTGCCCATAAGCAAAACACTTTCAGTCACTCTTCCTATAAAACCTTGAACACAGGTAAAGATGGGCTGTGCAATGTTTGGTTAAACACTACCATGCTCTGCTGCAGTGGGAGCAGCGTTGTACGCAGCTATCACTTTTTAACAGGAAATCATTGATGCTTGCAAGGTGCGCATTTTGCTACTGGAAACGTACCCTCTCTTAAGGACTCTAAATTCTGGTTGTAAAGATGTCTTATATAAAGATATTGGTAATGGCATGTTTTGAGCCTATTGGCACACACCTCTCAAGTGTAAGGGGGGTCATATTCTACATCCAAATCCTGTTTCCAGGTAACTAATGGCTGGGAAGCAAAGTCCTCCCTTGCCCTAAGTAGTCTCCAGTGTATTTGTCCTCTCTAACAGATTACCCTTTTAATTCACAGACAGTTTCAACCTTATTCTTTTAACAGGCCCCACACATTTCTGTCCAAAACACACCCCAGCTGCTGGCTCAGCTCTGTCACTGTGGGGTGGTTGAAGGTATTTCATGGAACAAGCAGAGCCATGATTATAGGTCTTTATTCTCATATTAATAAAAAGTGCAAAAGCAGATGCAAATCTGGCACTGTGATTTCTGGAGCCTCCTGCTCATAAACATAGGAAAGGGCTCCATTTTGACCATGTGGCTGTCCCATATTCACAGTATGAAAGGATTGCCATCTCCAGACTAGTGGTGCCACCAATTCTCCCAGCTTGCTGGCTCCACAGCATCAGCACCACACATATGACACAACCACTGACCTGCACACAGCACCAGGCTGGATGGTGGTGGACTCCCTGTGTTCCCATGGCATGGATAGCAAGTCCAGGTTTAAATTACATAGCAGGAAAGGGGTTGAAGTTTAAATAACTGTTTTGTATATGAATTAATGTATGTAGCTTTGAGCCAAAATATCTACCATTAATTTTTCCACCTATTTCAGGAGCAGTAAGATACACAAAGTAAAGTTTATTTTGGTACTTGGTATACTTCACTCTCATTAAAAATAAATTAATCAGCAAATTCCTACACAGCTCAGCCTTCTTTTATGTAAATACAACCCAGCTGTAATGAATTACAAGGTGTTATTATCTCACACACACTGTATAATACTTCACACATAAGAAGTTTCTCTGCTTAGCTCAGCTTTCAACAAAAGCATCTTAAATAAACTGCAAGCAAGTTGTTTGGTCTGTAATGTTTTCACAGAGAAGGGATACACCTCACGCAGAGGGTTTCTTTACATGACTCATTTTATAATAAGTTAAGCTGAGGAAGTTCACCTTGGAAAAAAAAAAAAGAAGGGAACAAAATGCCTTTTTTATATACAGAAGGCTCCCTAAGAGATATAAAGAAACAAAAATGCAAGGCAGTGTTTGTGAGCCTATATTCTGCATCCCACTGCTCTTTACACAGAGAAGGGAAGTCAAATATTCCCCAAAACACACACTATGAAGCAAGCAGCTTCAGAAGGAGGAACAGACACAGCCAGGCACAGTCACACTTTCACCACATTACAGAATCACAAACGAAGGATTAATTTCACAGATTGAGGATTACCACTTTGGACTCTTGTTTAATAGTTTTATTAGGGATAAGTCCTGATATTATAAGGCTTATCAGAAGTGCACACAGAAAACACACACACATCAGTTTTACTCAGATTGACATTTATTATTGCCTAGGGGTTTAGAAAGGAGAGAAATGAAAACTCCTTTTGCCCCTGACCTGGATGTAACCTGGTGAACCATAACACCTCAGCCCCTGACCTCAGCCCCTGCCTGTTTAATCACTGGAGCTCTTGGTCCTATAATTACTATGCTGCCATAACCTGCCAGCACAGCCAGATCAACTGGGGTTGACAGGTCTTACTGAAACTCTCTGGACCAGACTTGGGATGGAGGATCACATAGTCCTATCCTACTGAGAGCCATGGACAAAACCAGGCATGTTCTTTTCCTGAAGAAATTCGTAGACCACAACTCTAAAAACAATATGGAAGTATCAGTAAGGCAGACTGAGATACCAATTACACTAAGGAGCTTTTAGTGACAGCTCAGCCCTGGTTTGGATCTTATTCTCATTAAGATGGCTGGAGTCACAGCGGGTTACTGGGACTGTGCATTATCCTTTGCATCCTCTTATCCTTGTGCAACACAGTAGAGAGTTCCTAAAAAGGGTTTTCACAGAAAACCATTCAGAATCTTTTAAAGCAATTCTTAACTCCACTAAAGCAAAAATGGAACACTCCATCTTGACATCAGGCTTTTAAAATATATAAACATCTAATATGCAAAGCTCAGATTTGCATTTACAACCATTCAGTGAGCAGAGGAACACTATTGTGCCTCTACGTAGCAGCTTCCAAACACAGCAAAGGACAGAACTGTCTTCTTAAAGAAGACATGAATGTCTTCTTAAGATAATTCTAAGTCATGGTAAAATACCTGGGTTCCTAAAGACAGAAGGCAGGTCTTTCAGTTTGTCAGCAAAGACCACTCAGTGCCATAAAACGAACAGAGGTTCTCAAATGAACTAGCATTTATTTGCAGGCAAACAGTCAGAAAAGCATGGCTGTCCAGTCTGGTACTGAGGCACCACAGGTAGGACATCTAATTAAATACTGCCTTTCCAACAGCAGTTTTCCTCCTGACTCCACAGCCTCAGCCCAGTCCCATTTCAAGCATGCTTCCCAAGCTGATCTGACAATCTGATAGAGATGTCAGGCACTCAGAGTCCTTCATCATTGTAAACAGGGGAAAGGGGCTTGAGGATGCTGCGGGCGTTGCTCTCCACAAGTGGCCGCCAGCTCACCTCACCCGTCAGCAGCAGGTCCTCCCCACTCAGCGCATCCAGGTGCTGCACCTGCAAGGACAAGGAGTTAGTGTAAGGTGCCCCATCACCCCTGAAGTGCTACACAAACAGGCTGGTTTCCAGAAATGAAGCATAAAAAGGAGATTTTAACATACTTTGTCATTTGTGTGAGACCTGAAAAGATAGTTTAATGTCTCAGTCTTAAGAGTCAGGGAAGGGCTGAGATAAGTATCTGCAGATCCACTGGAGTTAACTGCATAAGGTCTTCTACTAATACTTTACCTAATGCTTCCTCTGAAAGTTTGGCAACAGGACAAAGAGAAGCCACGCAAAGCTAACATGAGTCATTTTATCTCCCCAGCACTTAATTCAGGTGTCACACTGACAGTACCATCATCTACCTGGAGTGCTCTTATAGAAGTGGCTTCACACAGACCAAGGCTTTGCATGATAAGAAAAAAGGAAGCCTGACCAGAGATTTGTAACATAAAAGCCCGTGAGGTGGAAGAGATGAACATGGAATGAATGCTCATTCTTGTAATGCAAGAAATACTTGGGATCAAATTAAATTTCAAGGTGCAATGTAAGCAAAATAAAGAGACCCCTCTTGTCACACAACACAGTTAACTTACAGCCACAGGACACTGTAAAGGGGGAAAGGAGTGGAAGTCTATTAAGGATTAGTAAAAGATAAAGCCACCACCTCTGGCTCAGGAACTCTGTGAACACTGGCTACTAGGACAGCTGACCCTCCAAGCACAGATGCTTGCCCTGTTACTATAGTCTTCTCTGGTAACCCCTAATAGCAGCTGTTAAAGACAGGTTCAGCAAGAAGCTATGGGAAAGACTGGGTACATAATGCTGACTGGGAACCAAAGATAATCTGACAAGGAGTTTCTCAACAGAGGAAGGAATACACTGATGGCCACAGAGGGTCAGACTAAAGAACCACCTAAGCACCAAACCCTGTTTCTGACAGTCAGCAGCAGCAGATTCCCCAGTTAAGTACAATGCATGCTACAGTGTTACTCTCCTTATTTATCTTTCCTTCCTCTCAAAATCAGGAATTCTGAGCTCGAAGTGGTTGTTGTGGATTTAATAGCTGTGTACAGGTTTATCTTCCATAGACCTTGCCAGTGGCTTTGGAACTCACGTGCCATTGTAGCATTCCAAACAACCCACGGCAAGGTTATGTCCCTGCATTCCTGCACTAGTGAACAGCATGTCCTTCCTCACCTTTCATATGCCTTCAAGATTTCCCAAAGCTGGCTTATATTCTTCCTCAGCTGTTTTTCAGTCAGGGACTCCTACTCAATGCTAATGGAGAAGCTGTTTCATGTCCTCCTTACTGCTCTTCTCTGAGCCTTCCTCAGTTCAGTTTTTATGGTCAGAACCCAATCCATACATGTTATTCAAGACCACAAGAGTCCATCTGATCAATTAAGAAGTGGCATGAAAACAGTATTTTACTCTCTATTCCTCCCTCAGTAGTTCTGAGCATTTGTTTCACTCCTTTTTTTTAACACTATAGTGTGCTGAGCTGACACTTTGATAATTGTAATCTCAAGGATTCATTCCTGTGCTGTAACAGATAGTTCAGAGCTCATCAATATACATGTAAAGCTGGGAATGTTTTTCTCTCAAGTGTCCCCCTTTAGAGTTGTCTACAGGAATAACCTGTATTCACAAGAAGCAGTGCTGATTCTTCCCCAGTGTGTCACATTCACCTGCGTGATCACTGTTTCCTATCGAACTGCTGACAGCCTCTGTCCTATCCTTTGTTTGCCTGTATAGAAGTGCAAGAAATTCCCAATTTGGCAGCAAGCTGTCCCAAAGTACATAATTTTGTATGTTTGCTCCCTGCCAATCTTCAGTTTTAAACTTTCCTACAGCCTCACTGATGTTAAGCATCAGCAACCTTAAGCATTATGTTGTCTGTTCCTCCTGAGAAGCCCTCTGGCATTCCAAAAGCATCCCTTACAAAGTTCAACCCTTTACTTCCCATACCATTTTCTCAGACACACACAGAAATATTTTCTCTTCAAATCTCTATCTGAATATAGTATTGGAAACATTACAGAAAATGTTCTTGTGGAGGTTCTGGTCTTCATATCCCTGTCCAACAGCCTACACTCTTCCTCCAGAACCTCTCTCAGCCCTTTTCTGTCTTTGGTACCTATTTGGTATCCACTCCTACCAGATTTCCTAGAAACCTGGTTCACAGAACTCGAAAGGGTTGAGAGGACAAACACTACTTAGTAGAGCTTCTTCCAGGTAATAACTGAAACATAATAATTCTGGAAAACAAAACCTCTTTTACTTATTTCCCACAAGTATCATCAGGAGACTTTCAAACACTGCATACTATTTCATTATGAAGAGGATCCCAAATCTGAAGCACCAATTATAACTGTACAACAAGCTGCAGCCCATTTCTGACGTATTTTGTCAAACCCTCCACAGCATAAGTCCAGAAAAATATAAGCAAGATTACTTTTAATATTCCCTGTATTTCTTTGCAGCTGTTTTTCATCAAAATGCAATAAATATCAGCCTGGTTTTGTATTTTTACTTTTTGCTCCTAAAAAATAATCACTGAATATAAAGATCAGTTATGAGACCTGAGCTACATAGTATGCAAGCAATAAAAATCAATAGTTAATATTCTAACCAGGAGAATGTAGAGAAGTTGCACTGTGAACTTCAGTGTACCTGTTTGCGCACATACTCTACAAGTAACTCCAGATGCCGAGGGTCCTCACAGTTCTTGTTAAAGAGGTTTCTCCAAAGAGCTGCTGCCAGAACATGATCATCAGACAAGATTCCCTAAAGGAAACATGGAGGGAGGTTAAAAACTGCATGTGAAGAGGGTCTGAACAGAAGACAACCCCATTACTCTACTTGGCAACTGACAATATTAGCCGTCCCAAAGCCCACAGCTGCTATGGGCTGTACGTATGAGAAAGCGTCAACATAACTCATTCCCAGAATGGAAGAACAACCCCAGCCTTAAATTAATTTACAGAGCAGCCTGTAACAGATATTCTGGCAAGTTAATTTGGAAAACAAACTGGGTCAGGGTACTTCTAATGTATTTTTCTAATGCACATTTCTATGTTATGAAATCTTAACCATAGCAATTTTGGCCCTAACGAGCAGACAGCACCACCTTACAGAACTGGGTGAAGCCCATGGCACTTGGAAAAGAAAAACTGAAGGATGCAGAAACATACTCAGGACTTTCCTATTTTGCCTTGCTTTTCTATTTTGCATTCTACAGGAGAAAGAGATAAGCTCTCCAGGTCAAGAACTATCTAGACTTTTACAGTTAGATCTAGTATAAAATTTGGTTTATACAAGAATCACATCCATGACCACTTTTTGTCTAAATTCCCTCTCACTCTTACTGTCTTTTTTAGGTTATGTGGTGTTATCCCCATAGTCTCATCTATCCAGTCTTTTGATGACACATCTGTCAAAGCAGGAGAGGATTTTAAACATTCAGTTAAAAATAAAAGCTGTCAACATTTGTCTTTAATTAGACATTTTTTATCCAAAGTGTCAACAAAACCAGAAAAGATGACAGACACAGGAAGACAAATCTTGGCTATGCTTAAAACAAAAGACTTGTATCCATGACACTATCCACAACTCTATGAAGCTTACATTTATAAGATATTAATAATGAAAGCAATAGAGTAATTTCACATGTGAATAAGAAAATCTGAAGAGTAACACTCACAAGAGAAAAAAATTACTAAAAGAGATGATCTTATTGTATTATCTTCTTGAAAGCCCTGCAGACACTTGTCACAATAGTGCTTTTGCCCCTCATATTATGAGATGCTTTCCATAAATACCCTCTCGTAGAGACTCCTTGTAAAAACTCTCTTTGCTTTCAAAGCATAGCTGAGAACAACAGTATTCAGAGGGAGGAAATGATCTGCTGATGGACAAGCAGTGACAGGGAAGCAGCATAAAGAACATCTTTCTTTCCATGTCCAACAATTTAAATCGATTTGCCACGTGCTTTCTTTCTTCTTAAAAGCACTTTAATTCAAGGTGTAAGATGAGGGGGCCTGTAGGGATGCTGGGGAGGGTCTCTTCATGAGGGACTGTACTAAGAGGACAAGGGGCAACAGTTTCAAACTTTAACAGGGGAAGTTTAGATTGGATCCGAGGAAGAAATTCTTTACTGTAAGGGTGGTGAGGCACTGGAATGGGCTGCCC
>JASSUY010038619.1:0-33976 GCA_032466535.1 Forpus xanthops | reverse complement strand
GGGATACTGAGGGGGGGGACACTGAGGGGGGGACACTGGGGGGGGACACTGAGGGGGGGGACACTGCGGGGGGGACACTGGGGGGGGACACTGAGGGGGGGGACACTGCGGGGGGGGACACTGCGGGGGGGACACTGAGGGGGGGACACTGCGGGTGACACCGCGGGGAGGATGCAGGCAGCCCCCTCCGTGCCAGGGAGATGTGTTCGGCCCTTGGTGGCCGGGACAGGGAGGGACGGACGAGGCCGCAGGGGATCAGCGCTGCGGTGCCCCAGGAGCCCGCGAGCCCCGGGAGGCTGCAGAGCACCCGATGGTGCTGGAGCTTGGTCCCGACCCAGCGCAGGGAGCTCCGGGCTCGGCGCTCGCACCCGCTCCGACCGGCGGCAGCCTGGGGCTCTGCCGGGGCTCCATCCCGCCGGAGAGCCCTCGGAGCAGAGGGGATGCTCTGCCCCGGCCCGGTCCCGGCGCTGCAGCGGGGCCGTATCGGCTCTCTCCTGCGCTGACCCCGCGCTCGGAGCGGCACCAGCACCGCCGGGAGCGGGGCCACGGCCCAGCGCAGCCCCGCGGGAGGAACCGTGACGCTTCCGCCGCAGCGCTGCCTGCAGGGGATGGGTCAGGGCCTCGGCTGCGGCCCTCAGCTCCAAAGGCGAGGAAGGAAGCAGGGATGAGGGCTTCAAGAGACTTTGCACCCCCGGCTCTGCGGCCGCGGCTCGGCAGCGCCAGGACCGCTCACACCCAAATCCCTCCCCGTGAAGATGCAGGAAATTCCCGCAGCAGCGCAGATCCAGCGCTGCTCCCCAGGGGAACACCTCCCGCACCAGGAGAGGCTGCGAGGGGGCAGCTTCATCCCAGCGCCTGGGCGAGGGTTGGCCACGCACCAAACCCCATCCGCACCAAACCCCATCCGCACCAAACCCGGCCAGCGCCAACCGCAGCCGCGGGGCACGTGCTGAGCTCATCAGCCTGGGGAGAAACGGAAACTCAAACCGCTGCTTCCTCATCAGCTCTCACCCCCCCGGTCCCTGGAGGCCTCTTGGCTCTGCCACCTCCACTCATCAGCACCAACTGCAGAGGGCCCCACGTGCGCCTCAGCCCCTCGGGAACGCGCTCATCCTCCTACATCGCCCCCCATCACTCCATTTGCCATCGGGCTCCCTTGGAAGATAACCAAAGTCCTAATGCGGAAGATGTGGCTCCCATTAACACCCGCGCTTCACCGAGCTGGGAAGGACAAACGAGGTCAGCAATCTCCAAACACGCTGTTCCCTCCCCTGAAATACTTGTTCAAGCAAGCGAGGGCACTCTCCAGCCTTACAGAGCTTTATCTCCACTATTAGCTAAACATTAACGCAACCAGCATTAGCCACCCGTTAAATTCCCACACTCCAGGGTGGGCTCTGTCTGCGACCATCGAGGCGGTCCCGAGCGGGTCAGAAGCAGCGCCCCCCCAGCTAGAGACCGAGGTTGTGGTCGGAAACCCCTCTCCTCTCAAGAGCAGAGCCTCACTCCCATTTTCCGCCCTTGAAGCGGTTTATTGCTGCTGAAACGTGAACCGTTCCCACCAATTCCGGGGCGCAGCGCTCACGGGTGCCCTCTCGCGGCCGATCCCACGCACGGAGCTTTCACACAAGGCGCACTTCCCAAGTTATCTTCTCCATGCTCAGGAGATGCCTCTCCAGAGCCCCGGCTCTGGATGCTGCTGCCTGGGAAGGAGCCGGGCTGCACCACCCCGCTGCTGGCTCCCAGGCACTGCAGGGCCAGGAAAAACACTTAAAACCGATAAACGGACACTTACAAAGGCCAGGAGGTGCAGCCTGTGCAGCAAGGTCCCACAGTGACTGGAAGAGCCGGGTCCAGATGAGCAGTTTGCATCAATGAAGGGCTGGAGAGGAGTTTTCCTTCCTCGAGCAGGACACGGGGCACCCAGGGCTGCTCCTCACCCCGGGTCCCTGGGTTCTGCTGGGGAGAGCACAACACAGATGGGCCAAGGCTGTGAAACCGCAGCACACCGAGTGCTGCTGGCAGCGAGCAGGAGCCAGTGCTGGCACCGGCCCTGGCAGGCACTGCACAAAGCCACAGAGCTACTCCCGGACTGAGTGCCAACTGTGTCACACCGTGAGGTTCTCACTTAGACTTGCACCCATCATTAGCTAAGTCCTGAGTGAGACTCAGTGACCCAGCACCATCAGGGTACTCGCAGTGTGTTCAGTTAAACCTGCCCCAAACCCCTTCCCTGCTCCTGGATCAGTGCGACACTGAGCAGGGAAGTTGCAGGGAGAGGTGGTGCAGCTGAAGGCCTGCACTCATGCATTAATCAATGCATGGAGCCCTCCATGCTGCAGGAGGCAGCCACAGACCCCCCATCTCCCCCTTTGAGCCCTCATCCAGCCCACCCTTAAATGCTGCTGCTGGTTTCACTACTTCAGTGGGGCATTTTCCAGGGATTCGGGATGCTCTTTGCTTGGCAGGCTGATACCAGGCCCTGGGGCTCAAAGAAAGCACACACATTATCTTACAAAGGAGATTTATTTCATTTTATGAAGCTTGTCTTACATGCAGGGACTGCAGCTGGTACAACAGTTGACAGCAGGGCTGGGGTTCGTCCACACTTCCATTAGTGTTCCTGGAATAAACCAGGCCAAATTAAAGAATCTTTTGCCCTCAGAAAATACAGTCATAATACAAGGAATGGGGTTTATTTGTTTTCACTTTAATTACTCCTCCCCTGCTCCTTGCCCTCAAGCTGCATGTAGCCAATGCTCTGGCTTACCAAAAAAGGAGGCAGGAGAGGAAAACCTAACACATACATTCCCCCCACTCCCCTAACAAACCACTGAGATGGGAGGACCGAATCTAGCTCTAGTCAGAGAGAAAACACAAACAGAATACTGGGAATGAAGCTCTTACAACAAACCAGATGCAGCACCCTTTAATAAGTGTACTAGATAAAAACGTTTTACATGTTGTTGTTCAATGAGATGCTACACGTTCCTTTTGATGAGTTCTCTTTCAGATTTTATGGGCTTGAACAAGCAGCTGAATACACAGAAATATTGATTTCTAAAAATACAAATATTGCATTCTTAGCAGTGTCTGTTGGATATTCCCTCATACCCACCAGAGGAAGGTGTACAGTGCACCGGAGACTGCAGCCTATTATAGGCTTAATACCGAGTACAGAGACACAGAAGCAGATGCATTCATCAGACCAGGGCAGGATGGCACACGTCAGGCTGGTACGTGCTGCTTCCTACACAGAGACAACTTGCCCCAAGGTCCCTGCTCAGTCCCCTGTCACTTGCGTGGCTTGGCCATCTGAGGTCTGGTTGGTGGACTGGATGAACATGGGCTGGGTGATGTCCTGGCCTGCAGGCATGGTCACTTGCTGGATCTGGTAAAGTTGCTGGCAGACATGGAAGGAGGGGAAAGAAATAACTGTCAGTTCTCATCATACCCAGTGCCAGCTCCCTTGGAGCAGAACACAGTGCATTAGCCCCACAGATTTAGTGGTGGCCTTAACAACTCTCAGGTCCAAGTAAAATCCATCCCCTTGAAAAAGGAGGCCACAAATCACTGCTAGGCATTTGATGCTAAATCATAACAAAGTCATCCTGTGAATTTCTGATCACAGAATCCCAGACTGGTTTGGGCTGAAGGGACCTTAAAAGTTCATCCAGTTCAAACTCCCTGCCACAGGCAGGGACAGCTTCCACTAGAGCAGGTTTCTCTGAGCCCCATCCATTCTGGCCTTGATGCCCAGACTGAGCTGGTTAGAACTAAAACGGATCCCACCCAGAGTGCAAGGGACTGGATTAACTGAGAGTTAATCAGAACACAGGGGATGGACCTGAATGAAGACTGGCACAATATCCACTTATCTTGTTCCTAGCCAGGGCTTGCCAGCAATAGCAGGGTTTTATCAGGAGGAGCAGATTTGCTAGAACATGCAGACTTCTGGACAGTCTTTCTAGCCCTTGACTTCAAAGGGGTGTAGGACCCAGAACTCCAAGTTCTTACCTGTCCATCTGTGAACTGGCTGAACTGCTGCTGCCCTTGCTGGACTTCTGTCTGTGTTATCTACAAGAATAAGAGAAGGATGATCACTGACAGCACTTTGCAGAGGGTCAGAACCCCACTAACAATATTCTGCTGCTGCTTTTCAAGAGCTTTTAGACTCTTTCAAATATCATTACCCCACCATGTGGTAAGATACAGCTTATGCCACCAGCCTGAAGTCATGCTGGTGCTAATGGCAAGTCACGAACAAAGGACAAGGGATTCAGGCCTTCCAAACCAGACACAGGCATCTCCTCTCTGACTCAGAACACGGCCTCCAGGATCACAGAAAAGCAGCAGCCTTCCTGTCCTCTGAAGGCAGAGAAGAATCCCTTAGAGACCAGCCTCAACAAGAACATGAGAGAACCTTCTGGCAGCAATGCTGGTTGTGATGTTTCACCTCTGCAACAGCTTTCCTGAGAGGCTGCACAGCTGCTTCTCCCTCACCCAGCCAGAAGGAGCAGAAGTAAAGAGAAGGTTGATGAACTGGAGTTTTACTGGCAACCAGCTCAGAAGCAGTGTGACCTTTGTACAGTGAGACACACACACACATACATATATGCATGCACCTTTCACATACAGGTAAAGGAGGTTTCCTCTACGCTCCTTGCTTCATTATTCTGATGAACGTAAAGTGAAGAAAAAGAAATGCAGGAAACCTAGCCCAAGAGTTGGTAAATTCGACTGGGATTTGCAGTTTCAGGAGCTAGGGAACAACACTTTACCAGTTCATGTCAGCCCTGCTGTTCCCATGCGTACCTGCTGTGCATTGGTTGCAAGCGTCTGGATCTGCCCCTGGACTACCTGGGTGCCTGACACAGGTTTGGCTAAGCGGATATACTGCAGCTGGCCAGCATTCAACTGAACCTGGAGACAAGTGGAGGGGGCAGGGAAAGAAAATTAAACAGGTAACTGTAACCTGAAACACACAAACCTCCCTTCTCGTTTCCACAACAGGAGCCAGAGTAACAGATGACACCGGGAAGCTTCGCTTGATTAATGGTTTAGATGAGTAACTACCATGAACCCTGCCAAGCAAGAGTGAGCTCCACAGAACTCCTGCACGTTCCTAAGGTAACCCCCTGAGGAAGCACATTACCTCTTGCTCCAGAATAGGGGTGGTCAGTTAGCAGCTAAAGCACATTAACTGCTCCATTTCAGAGAGCTTTGAGAACACTTCTTTTTGGTTACGAGAACTCAGTTACTACTTTGATGTATCACTTCGCATAAAGAAAGCTGTTAGGAGCTAGCTGCACATAATGACACTCCTATCATATCCTGCCAAAGAAATATTACAGAATATATGGGATATTTTCACACAAATAAAGACAGCAGAGATGACAAAACCCAAGAATATATTTGGAAGCTTTTAATGCAGCTCTCTGCCAATATACATCAACCCCCATCTGGCAAAGGCCGGCACTTTCTGTGTTGACGCTTTGTGTATAACATTGAAACGCAAATTTATTTCCTGCAACCCTGATCTTGCAAGGTGAGATGCTTGGGGGTGTGGGATATGAAGGCATTGTCATCATGCTAACCTGTGATAAAAACAGCTAATACACACCTGAGAAGCAATAAAAGGGTCACAGTATGATTGATCCTACGGTTGAGTTTTTCATTTTGTGTTATTTCACTTCAGGACATTCAGAGGCACAGTCTTAAGGTTAATTATATACAGAAAAAGGTTTTGAGTTGTCTTCATTTTACAAAGGGGAAAGAAGGACATAAAGAATACTTCACAAACTGCTCATGGACAAGGATTCAAGTGCCTAGAACTCAGTCTTGGCATTTACACAGAGGCTGCTGACTTCACCAGCCATAGCTAAGAGCTCCAAGATTATTTCAAGAACAAATAAACTCCACATGAAAATCAACATTTCAGTAAAGAATTTGTTTCTGCACTGACACGTGCCAGCAGATTTTGGTTTTCACACTGAGGGCTTCTCGCTTCCATTTTAACTTGACCATGAACTGAAGGGGTGAAAGCGATCCAGAAAGTGTCCTGTCAGCAATGAGAGCCAGCTCCAAAGCCCAGCGAGGTCTGGTGAGACACTGGTTAAGTTTCAACCAAAATTAACATAGTCAAACAAGTGACTATCATTTCACTGATGCACACACTTCCTCCCAGGTTTTCTCAGTTTATAAGTCACCTCTCCACAGGCAACCCGTGGTTCTAACTGGTAAACCACAGCAGAGATGTGTACATGGGATCAGGATCACGTGGAAAACCAGCAGAGAACATTGGTGAGATTCTCTTGACACTCCTGCTGTCACCAGAGGCACGACCAGTTTCATGAGAGTTGTAAACTGTCACACTAGGGTTATGAAAGATTCTTTGCTACATGCTAACGCGTACCAGAGAGAAAAGGAACTAGGAGAAGACAGCATTAACTACAACAAGAGAGAAAAGAAACCCAAGGGAAAAATCAGACAAGCGCAGCAGAAAGAGCAGAACAGGCAGCAGCACTGAAGAGACCAAGGGCTGGAATTTCCATAAATCAAACAGGTCAGGGTATTAAAAAGCTCCTGCAGCAAGTACACAGCTCCATGTCCTATTTTACTTCACTCTCTGAAGTGAGTTATGGGAAGATGCTTCCATCCGCACAGACTTGATTCTTCAACACGCTGTGAGTAAGAAAAATCCTCTTAGTTACAGTGAACAGCATCTCTGCTAGATCCAGTAGTGTGAACTGTGACTGTTTCATTAAAACACTGCTCCAAAGTTGCTCTGGAGTTCTACATTTGTTAGAGACTCAAGGGCTCCCAAAGACAAAAGACACCACATTCCGCAGTGTAAGGAGCTTCTGAGGACCAGCTACCTGTTCTTAGATGCTCTCAAGCAAGAGGAAAGTAGAAACACACACTTGGCCAAAAGCAGACACGAGAGAAGAACCTCCAGTCTCACACTCCTAAAACATGGGACCACTTGCAATGGGATCCACCCATGCAGAGAACAGTTCTTTCAGCAGGTTACAGCCCCCTCACTATAAAGAATCCCTTCTCCTAGTAGACGTCCAATCCTCGTCCTTTTAGTGAGTTACAGAATTCACTGAGGACAGCTGGAAAACAAGACTGAACCGTTCCTTTTACTGCTGAACCAAAGAAGGATGCTGCAACGTTTAGGGCTGTTCTAACAGACTCACTGAGGCTGGAGGTGGAGATCTCTTTCCAAAATGCTCTGTAGAACAAGTACCTTAGAGAGACTTTCATAAGGAAAGGAAGGAAAAAGGATGTAAAAAGAAAGGTAGAGAAGAGTACAGGGAAGAAAAACTTTGCCTGTAGTAAAGCACTGTATTTGACAAGCAATTCACTTCCTTTCTGATAAACACCTTAAGCCAAGCAGTAGGAATTAGCTGGAGACTTCCAGAGATGGAAAGAATTTGGAAGTGGGTAGGAAAAATCTGGCAACACCCACAAGTGAACCCTTCTTCAAGATGCTGTGACAAAGCATGAGTGTTTCCAGCCATAGGGAGGGAAGCTCGGCAAGTCTTGAAGGGCAGCACTGGGGTGAAAGCTCGGCTTAAAGACCAAGTGAAATGTTGGTCTTGGTCACTTGCTCTGACCTTTGGCTGCTGGTTAAGTACACACAACTGTACAGATTTTTCGTTAAGAGGTGTGAAATTTTCCAAATGGGAACCAGAAGACCTGGCTTTGTTGTGAATGGAAGTTACGGGGAGGGGGGAAATGTGACTTTTCTGACCCACATGTTTACCTAGGACACATGCCAGAATGTCACTGATGATGGAGGGTACTCAAAATCCCTTTCTTACAGCCACAGCAAATCTATATTGATGAGAAAGTGAAGAAGTATCTTCTGGCTTTGCAAAGCTGTTCCTTCAACCAGCCCTAAGTACTTGTAGAAATATTTCTTGTAACATAGAAGTTTATTAATAACTCACAGATGGCACATTCCCACTCAGCCTGCCCAGTCATGACTTCAGATTGCAGAGGCAGAACCAAGTAAAGGCAAAAGAAGTCAATTATGCTTTACTGAAACCATGCTGGAGTAAAGAAGTGAGGTGTACCCAGGAAATACTTATTGCTTCCTAATCGTAGCTATTTCACACAGGGGCAAGTGCTGGGGGTGGGCATGTGTCTACACTAGTGGGTAGATTTATTTCCCTCTACACATCACACCTGGTTAGTTTTCCTCTCTAAGTGCAGGAAACACACCACTCAATCCAAACTTCCTCTTCCAGTTAAAAAGCACACATCTGCAGTCTCGTGACAGAACACCAGCAGATAGTTTGCTCTCAACACTGTGAGACATTTCTCCTGGCAAAGCCTTACCGGGATTTGTTGGATTTCTCCTGTGTTGGTGATGATCTGCTGCATGACTTGCATGGTCTGCCCCGTCCCACTCTGAGCCTGCTGGCTCTGGCCTTGTGGCTGGGCCTGCACTATCTGTACCTGCTGGCCTTCTCCGACCTGCATCGTCACAGGGGTGGTCTGCATTCAAAACAGGGATAAGGACCAAGCAAGGACTGAACATGAGTGAAACAGGCATGGGATACAAAGATTGCACAAGACAGATTGCTTCCTAGACCCACTGTTACTTGTTGATCCATAAATCACCACAAATTGAACCCAGGACCTAGATAACCCTTGCTAGTGAGATATCTGAACACCTGGCTGTGAACAGAACACACATTTCTGGCCTATACTGGCTGTTCTGAGCAGTGAGATCAGGACACTGCAGTACACACATGGGTGAGGTGAGGGTTTTACCAGCTACACTGACCAGCAGAGCCTCTGAATGCTGCTCATGGCTCACCTGCCCTTGCTGAGGTTGCGCGATGATGATCTGTCCTGGCTGGATGGTAGTTGTAGATGTGGTGGTCTGTTGTCCTTGCTGCTGCCCCTGAACCTGCACCGCAGCAGGCTGCTGAGCAAGGGTGAAGTAATACTGTACAGGCTCAGCTGGGGTCACAGCCTGACGTACCTCTTCCTGCAGCAGGAGTAAAAGCCAGGTAAACAGGGAGGGAACGGATCCATACCCAAACCCTCCCCAGCTGAAACATCCGCCCCCTAAACACAATCTATGGGAAAATACCTTTAATACCTTGTTTGAAACAGTTTAACCAAATAAATACAAAATGATAAATCAAAACAGGGCTTCCTTATTTATTCTGGCTATGAGGGTATCAAAAACGTTTACAATACCCTCTGCAGTCACCAATTTCATTAAGAGAAGCAAACGAATTACCATAGCTGAAATCCAAACAACTCCTTACCAATGAATTCTATCATCTGTTACCTTAACTTTGAAAGAACTGCAAATGCACCAGAAGACTTATGAAGCCTCACCCGTTACCAAACTCTCTTCTCAGCCTAACACAAATCTCAATCTAGCTCTGACATTAAACCCCTGGGAATAAAAAGCCATGGACTTGATGTACCCTGTTGTGCCTTTATTAAAATCCAGCTTCTCCAGAATGGTAACAATTTCATCTTGTACCATAGCTTAACAGCCTGATTCTGCTGGTGGCGGAAGCATCTCAACAGTGTGAAGAAACAAAAGGCTCTGCTCTAGCTCACTGTCAGAAGCACAGGCTGAAATGCTGCTGGTTTGTTTTATTTAAGTATGTCTTTAGGAGAGAAAAGCCCCTTGTGATTAACAGCGTTTCAGGCACAGAAGTGGATTTTCAGAGCTGATGTGAAGTGCAAGCTGTTAATGCTCAAGAAGCCAAACTCTTAAGCTCCTCAGAGGAGCAGCCGGATGCTGCACACACGGATGCTGCAGACACTGACGTTCACTCCATGGCAGAAGGCGTAAACAATCCTCTCCCAGCCACCTCGAGTTCACAGCTGAGAGTGTAGGATGTTTACACGCGCTACAACATGGTAGTCCGCACTTACACCAGGCTGCTTGGCTCCCCTGCGTTAAATGAGGCTTGTTCATGGGTTACCTTCAGTACACCCAACTGGACAGGAGAAGAAAAATCCACATTACACAAGATCAATACAGGTTGGCTAGATTTGAGTAAAAGAGCCTGTTTGCTTAGATGCAGGTCTCTCAGAGACAGCAACTAAAGGAAAGACTATTGGGAGGTTTTTAACAGCCTACAGAAAATCACCCCCCCAAGATGAAGCTGCTCACAGTTGGCTGTAATCAAGATGCAATTTCTAAGCTTGGCTCTCAGAGCAAACATTGGCACTATCTCACGGTACTGCACACCACTGCAATCAGACACTCACCACACTTCCTACATATGGGAGCTCGCTGATTATTCCTATTTGCTTCATCAAATCCTTTGAGGAGGGATTAATAACAATTTAAATATATATTCTACAAGGCATATCTCAGTCAACCACAGACTGTATGAACAGGAGAGCTGTGGCTGCTTCTGCAAAGCCCAGTCCTCAGACATGTTATTTCTAGAGTGCTCCAACCCTCCATTTCTAGCTGAATCCCATAACAACTAAAGCAACTGAATACTTCTGTAAGCATCTATTCCAGACTAAGCTGCATTTGCTACAGGCAAAAATGGCTTGAAATCCAAATCTGCTTGAACTACATTGTATTGCATCGTTTGCATCTTTTATTTTCCAGCCATGGCTTCAGTTACCAGAGCAACATAACAGTGATGGTTTCATTCCCAGCTCTTCCACGTAACTACCACTAACTTGTCAAACAGTGGTAGGGAGAAAATACAGACTGTGCTGCCAGGCAGAGGTGCAGGCTGTCAGCCCACGGGCAGCCACTTTTCAACCCCCCTGAGGCAAAGGAGTGTTTTCCACTGCAAAGTCCTAACTACGTTCTTATCAGGCAGCTACTTCTTCATTAGACTTCCCTTCCATCAGAAGCATTTCTTGTGACTCAGCAGTGTTCACAGCCAGTGGATCTATCAGTGACAGACATATCTCTAATGCCGTTTTCAAACCAAAACCCAACAGCGTCTCACTGCTGATGCCATACAATCAAAAAGACTGATGTATCATCAAGACACGTTAACCAAGCAACATACATGCATCTAACACACTGCTAAAATACTTCAGGCATTCATTTGAATACAGAACTCGAATGTTCCATAATCAAAACATTCTGATGTGAGTAAAAAAACTCCAGCAAGGAGAAGACATTGGCAATGTTCTCCCTCCCAAACATGGAGTACTTCTAAAAATAGCTCTACAAAGTAGAATAACCAAATGAAGCACCTAAAAGAACTGAACCTGCAATGCAAGAATTAACCTGTGCTATCTCAGGCTGTTTACAGAGCAGAACAAGCCAAACACGGGTTTTCTTTGCCTCCATGCAGTGAAGCATCAAGAGCAGCTGTGCAGGCTGCTGCTTCGTTTTTGATGTAAAACATAACTCATGATCTTTAGCTAAATCATCTCTGCTGCAGGGAGAAAGCCGGGAATACGGGGAAGGAACTGCACCACGCACCCGCATGGATGCTCCCTGTGTGTGACGACCAGAGCTCCAAGCACACCCTGAATGAAGCTTTGGGATGCTCCTCACTTTAAACCCAGCTGACTGCAGCAGCAGCATGGACTGTCCTGCCTAGACGGTGACACAAAAAGGTGCTTTCCTTGACAGGAAGACATTTTCCAGCTTCCCCAGTAGCACTCACTCAGGAGGTTAAAGGACCACCTTGGGTTTTTTCATAGACTAACACCCTGCAAACCTTCCAAAGCAGCAGAAAAATAGTTGAAGGAATTGTTGTAACAATCACTGAACTGGTGACCTTTCAGCAGCAAAACACCACATTTTTAGGTGAAGCAGAGAAATGAGTCTACCAGGAGCTGCGTTCGAAGCAGCAAGACTGAGCTTCAACCCCACCTCACTGCCTTTTCAGCACTGTCTCAAGCACGGAGGGAAAGAAGTGCTTTGTAAAACAAGCAGCTTGTGAAATTTCAAAGACCCTGTGCTCTGATGAGTGTGGCAGTCTGCTGCTGTAAACATCCGACTGAAAGCCCCTTTAACACCTTAAAGCTTCCAGTCAAGGATGTTTACAGTAGCCAGGACTGCCCCAAAGGAAGCAGAAGCAAATAAGCCTTTTTCTCCCTTTACAAGTCAGAGGATGCAGCTTCAGGACACTTTCTAAAGTTAGTCTATTAACACTGGCTATACTGGGTATAAGAACTATTGAGTAGTTTTTGTCACTAATTAGATCCCCATCTCAGACTTCTGTCAATCTCCACTCAAGCTCTATTTCCATTAAAAATCTGAAGGACATGAAAACTACTGTAAGTACACATGTAAAAGAAAGAGGTCTAAACCTCACGTTTAATCTGATTCTGTACTGCTTTATCAACTCTGGTTAACTACAGACTGAAGTCACGCCAAGGAAAGGACAAGCCATAAGGCCTGTTTGTGTCTCACCTGCCTCTTCGGAGGTTTCAGCTCGTCTCTTGGAACAATATCAATAAGAAAGTCAAACTGGTCAAACTTCGTAATGGCCATGGCAATGTCATTCCTCTAGAAAAACCAAACACAGAAAGACCTTCTTCAGCTTTAGAAGACAGGTTTATCTCTGGATAACAAAAGTTAGAGCTTTTTAACTGAGTCAAGTGAGGCCTCCAAGATGCTCAGTAGAAGGTGCTTTTACAGACAATTACTCACCCACCAGTCCCCATCAGGCTGTCCACAATATTACAGCTCTCATCCACCACTGAGGGCTCATGACAATCATCATAAGCCTTTTAGCACATTAAAACCCAGGGGGAATTCTTCTAAAGAAACCATTTTAAAACCCCAAAGCGAGCTAAGATGAAGCTTTGCTGGATGGCTGCTCCACGGAGCAATGGCTGCAGAGCCTCCGAGCTGGGCAGGGATCAAAAGAAAGACAAAAATTAAATATTACAGGATCTTATCCAAGGCAGGGGAATCCCAACAGATGTTGAGAACAAGCTTCAGCATGTGGATGGGCAAAATGGGCAGAAGAAAGCATGAAGATTAAAGCACACTCAGCAAACTGGCTAAACATGTATCAGAAAAAGGATGTGCAAGAGCCAACGAGCTTCTGTGAAAAACTGTCAAGGTAAACGTCTGCTCCAAGCAGCTTGCAACTGTACTTTCATACCGTGCCTGAAAAAGAGAGCTAAAGAATAGCATTAGGTCAAAGCATTAAGGACCTGCATAAACAGTAACCCAGCAATAAATCATCACTTAAATGTATACGCTTAAGATCTGAAACAACCCCTGTGATAAAAAAGCTGAATGCCTTAATAAAACCACAACAAAAGAAGCGCTGTGTCTTTTAAAACCCCTGCAAGCCTTTTTACAAAGCAGGGCTAATTGAAGAAGCTGTTAAAAGTCTCACTAGCTGAAAACAGATCTGTAACACATCTATATATATTATATATAGATGTATATGAACAAGATTTGAGACACAGATGCCCATGCTGCCTGATGAGGAGGTGAAATCTGAAAGACCATCAACCCTCTCACTTCGTGCTAGTTGACATTTCTAAACCTCATACTGCCTTTGGCATTTAACTGCCAAACAGCGACCATGCACAAAGGCTGAGACACTTTTGTTCTGCAGGCAGCACGTGTTACAGAAGTGTCTTCACCAGGAAGAAACTCTGGCCTGAACAGACGCAGCTCCTATTCCATTCTCCCTGCTGAGAACTGGGTTCAATCCAATCTCCCACAACTCAGACCTCTCCACTCCAAGTTTTCTTCCCAAGTACTTGATAAGCAGCAACTGCATTTCTGCAGCTGGACTGACCATATGGAGAGCAGCTACTGAGGAAGGCAAGACAGGAACAACATCTGAGATACCTCAAAGTCTTGCACGTGAGGATCAGGTTTTAAGTACAATTCTGAAATAAATGGACCCATCCAAGCTTGAAAACTGTTAAGAGGACATGCCCAAGTCAGCGCTTGTACTTAAAAAGCATCTTGATCATGGAATGTCTATCAAACACATCCTCTGACAGTGACTGTGTTAAAACCTGAGTTAAATAAGTAGCATTAGCCCAGTTTAGTGACGATTGAGTGGCTGGATGCCCATCCAATAGGACAACTATGGACTGAAATCAGATGTGCCTCCTTACCACCACGGGAATCTCAGTGCCAGGAGGGTATAGTCCTCAATTTCTTACCTCTGATCTGAAGGCCTGAACTGATTGTTGGTATAGTTTCAATTACTTCTAGTCAACATGCCAGACTACAAATAAATGGAAAAAGACCCAAACAAAACCTTAAAGAGTTACAGCATACCCCCGAACCACCAAAAAATTACTATTATTGAGGGCCCCTCAATCCAGAAGAAACAGACATCTGTTCTGTAGGAGGGTATTTTTGTTTTCATCTCGATTTATCCATACAACCATCTACAGGTTTACATTAGAACTACCACTGAAAACCAAATCAACTGCAAGTTGGCAACCACAGCTACCCGAGTCCTCACAGCAGGTCACAGTTAGCTCAGAGGTGCAGCTCTGGTTTGGTTTTGCTGTTGTTGTTTACAGCATTTCAGTTGCACTGTGCCCTGTGGCCCTGTGAGTGGTACATAGGTTTGTAGCTGTAAACACAGACACTAAAGGTACTGTCCACAAAACATGCTTCGTATTATGGAAACAAAGAGCTGGAAAGTTGGTGAAGCAGCTGAAGGCTGGGTGGGAGCAGCTCTGTTACCTGCAGCGTCCTACGCTTGTTATCCTCTGTGTGTATCCACGCTCGCAGAGTCAGTTCTGTTATGAATATCTGGGCAGCCTTTGCGAACAGCACCGGAGCTTCTGCACTGATCATCTGCAATCAGAGTCCCAAAGAGTCACCACATTCCAGTTAAACACACTGTGCACAGGACTCGGCATCTAAAGTTTGCCTCCCAAGTCTGCTTCCTCTGGTCAAAAGTCAGCTCCATGAGGTCATGGAGACCTTAAAAGTCTTTAAAGGATGACTATAAGGAAGATGGGACCTCCTTTTGCAGAAGGGGTCACATGGAAAAGATGAGGGGTGATGGGCACAAGTTATTCCCAGGGAGATTCTGACTGGACACAAGAGGAAAATTTTTCCCAGTGACAACAACTTGGAATAATCCTCTGAGGGAGGTGGTAACTCCCCAACACTGAGCACTGTTAAGATTCACTGGACAGGGTGCTGGGCCATCTAGTCTAGGTCATGCTTTACCTAGAAAGGTTGGATCAGATGATCCTCCAGGTCCCTTCCAACCTGGGATTCTAGGATTCGACGGTTCTATTGTACTTCATTATGGCAAGTAAATAGCATTAGCACACATTCACCAAGAGGGTGTCAACCAGCAGCTTCTCCTAGCAGTGCTCTGGCATGTGCATAAGGGATTTGGCAACTGAAGAGGACGGGCTGAGGGCTCACTGTAAAACGTGGTCCTCGCTTTATTGTTGTGCCGTTTCTGTAGTTTGAAATGAATACCAATCTGCTGTTCTGTGACTCTGTAACTGCTGAAACTGCAAAGGAGTTTTGGAGACCTGAGCAAGGATTCTGCCTCCTCTCCAAATTCCTTTTCCTTAAAAAGTCTCTAGCTCGAGTTTTACTCAAATTAAGCACTTTCATTATTAGCTGGCTTGGCATTAGTGCTTACTTCTAGTACAGCCTTCTGATTAAACAATGTTCCAGGCCAGAAACTTGTCCTGCCCTGCAAATCTCTTCCTCGTCATCAGCAAAAATGCAGCACTCATTTAGTTCAGACACAGACCTGGGACCTCAGGCCTGGGTTTGCTCCCTTCCCAGATGAATGAATGGCTCCCTTGTATAGGGAGACAACACACACCTCCTTCAGGATCTCGTTACAGGTTGTCCTAACAGAAGGGTGGTGTCACACTGGGAAAAACAAGAAGGCAGTGCAGCTTTCATCAGTGAAAGCACGTGCTATGGTCATCAGTCACACCAAGGGCTCAGCTCCAATACCGGTATCTCACCCATCACCCACCTAAAGTGTTACTTGTTTTTTATCATAAAACTTGAAAGAGCGGAGCACAGGGTTAAGGGCTATCACTTCATACAGCTTTATAGAGGGAAGAATGGGAGAAACAAGGAGGACACATGAGCAAAGACACAAAAGCACAATGGAAAACCAGGAAATACCCAGAGCTACACAGAAAACTGGTATTTACCAGCAGAAAGCAAAACTGCCAGAGTCTTGCAAAGCTCCCGAATCATTCAGCTTTCCAAGCTCAGTTTAAATACACAAGACCAGCTACTATTGCATTCAAGGCAACTGTTAAAGTGTGCTTAGAACTAATAATGAATAATGCTGGTAGGAAATAATGAATTACAAGGAATTGCTACCATATCCACCAAAGGATTACAAATAGTCCAGAAAACCCCATGAGCCTACCTTGACATCTTCATCTAGTTTCATTATCTTCTTAATCCGAGCCAGAGGGAGTTCCTGAACCCTGAAGTCTTTCTGCAGAGAGATGCACATTTGAGAGACTCTTTACTGATATTTAGAACAAAGGTAAAACACAAGATGTCAGAACAAGTCTGGACTGACCAGAACTGGCTAACATCAGATTTATACAAATAACTCATTCTCTTTGAAGTAGAGCAGCTTTTCCTTAAGCCTGAGAATTCTCATCTGCTTTTCTGTATTTGGTCCTGATAGAATTCTACTTAAGCCTCCTGTCAGACACTTGTATTTACTATATCATTGCCAAGCTGCAGCCATTCTGCAGAACAGAATGTTTCTAATATTAGACATTTCTGCATCTATTTATACTTGAAGCAACTAATTCAATTAAGTGTCTCGGGACCTGAAACCACTGGAATTTACCAAAAGCCACAAGAGAAAATGAAGGCAAACAAGAGCTACGTGGGGCCACAGGAGGAAAACTGGGTTTTATTTGCACTTCCCATTGCCTGACATTAATTTTGGTGTTAAAAACCTTGCAGGAGTCTCCTTCATAGGAATCCCTTCCTGTTTTTAGTTGGATTTCTCACTGCTTTCCAGCATTTGTTGCTGACTCAGTTGCTGACTGTTGGTGCAGTGCTGGGTTCAGGGATGGAGAGTGAGTGCTGCACTGAATGCTCTTACTCTGCTCAGCTGTTAGCACATACCCAACAGCAGCAGCTCTGAAGATACCAATGACATGTCCCTTGGAGAGATCCTGTCTGCAGGGCTCCTGGGGTGAGGGAACCTGCTGAGCTTTACTACAAACAGTGCTCTGCCCCCTCTGAAGGGACAGAGAGGAATATAATAACACAAATTCACACTGTCTTGTACGAGGAGCCTCTTAAAGAGCAAGAAAGGCTGAGCTGACACACCACTGCATCAGGAATGAAGGGTCCCTACAAACAAAGGGCTTCGAAAACACATCTCTTCTTCACCAAAATGTCGTAGAGAAGAAAACTCCTTTCTCCAGGGCAGAAAGCACTGCAAGACATGGTAGTGAAAGAAAAGAGGGGGAAAACCCTGAACTAATCTGGGAGGTGGGGACATCCCTGCCTGGAGTGCTGACGGCTGCCTCATCCATTGCTGATCACAGAGGTTTGGAAGGATTTGGGGGCAATGAGAAGAGGGCAGCCAGGGCTGGCACCTGTGAACACAGACCGTGCTCAAGGCGGCATTTTCAACCAGTGTGTGCCACACAAGCAGGGTAAGGGGCTCCAGTGCATGAAAACACATCCTGAAGAGAGGGGTGTCACATTTTTTGGTTTAGCTTTTTTCATTTTTTAAAGCTCTTTTCTTTTTCAAGAGCCTGCTCAGCTTTGAGCAAGCCTTACAGACAGATGAGGACAAGATGTCTTGTTTGTGAAGCTCTTAACAGCCTTAAGCACATCAACTTCTGTGATGAGCCGAGCTGCAAGCAGAGCTCCACAGGTACAGCACCATTAACATCTGCAGAGAGGAGAGCAGTGGGAGAAATGAGAAAAGAATTAAAGGTCCTTTATTCCTTTAAGGCAGACAGGCAAATGTTGCATAAATCACCATTAGCACACAAGCACCGTGGGGAAGGGAAGCATGACCGGCACTGGCCACTTCCCAGCACAACAAACCCCACACACCAATTCTTCATCTTTCCTTTTTCCCAAATTAGGTCTCAATGTTTTCACAGGCCTCTTCTAACTCCCTCCAGGGCTGGGAAGCTCCTTCCAGCCTGGTTCTGTTTCCTATTTCTCCAAGCCCAGGCTAGAGCCCTTTCTGCTGTGCTGGGCAGAGAAGAAGCAGCTCCCACTTTTTTCCCCTGAACTGTAGCTACAAGTGGCACATGACAAAACCCAGACAGAGTGTGCCCCAAAAGCAGCCTCCCACCAAACAGCTCTGACCTCTGCTATGGAGCACATGCAGAAGAGGCTGGAGATGGGAACGGTGAGACAGCTTTAAGTCTACTTACGTCCACATCCATGGGATGCCAGTGCATTTCAGGATTTATTACACAGGGATGTTTTGCAGTTATCCCTTTTCCCTTCCAACTCCACTGCCCTCAGTGAAATTTTCAATGACTTCCTAGCTTGTAGTGCAATAAATAGATTCACAGGACACATAAAAATGAAGCTGCCCGTACTTGATAAGTTGCATAATAAATCCCTTTCATTTGGGGATGAAGATACACTACAGCTCTTGAATACAAGAATTCACTGTGGTAGAAGAGGAAAGTCATTAATCCTGGTTATGCATACAAATTTCTACATCTGTTTCTTTAATCAACTATCTGTGCACAGCCTGAAAAAGGCAGCTTATCTTCAGGCTGGGGGATTGGGACTTTCACTTTGAACATCCCATCTTCCACTGGAGCTCTTTTGTTTTCAGCTCCACTAGAAGCACAGGAGTGTGCAGTCAGGACTACTGTATCACAGTAAGCTATCAATCTCTCTTGAAAAGTCACTTTTATTATATGCCCTTGTTCTCAGGCACATCTCTTTTGGGGAATGGAAAAAAATAGAAGCCACTTAGTTCAATTCTTTGCAGCCTATACAGGATTTTTCTAATCAGATTTCTTTAAATTAATAAAGCCTGTGATAACCATGCACTTGGCATTGAAGTGATTTTCAGATTTTCTGGCTTGTCAAAGGAGATGTTTCTAGAAGAGGACACAAGAGTTCTATGCAACAGTCTAAACACCAAATTCATTCACAAAATTGTAACTGTCATTAGCCAAGTGTTTGAATTCCTGACGGGGAAAAGACTAAGTGGCATTTTGGACAGTAACATCTCCCAGGGCGTGCTGATGTAGCCTGTCCTTCAGCATGGATAATGCTGGTCTCTCATTTACATCAGGGCGTGAACGGTACTTAAACAGCCCATGGAGTATAACCCAAGGTGTATTCTCAAGCCCTTCAGTCTCAGGAAGCTAGAACAGCACATGGCAGCTAAACACCACGTAGCTATTTTAAAATCATTTCCCTTTCCTTTGCAAACAGCAGATAACTCCTCTGCAATTCTCCAGGCAGCAGCCATGGTCCTCAGGCAGCCTCTTAAAAGAGCCTTCTTAATCAACTCTGTTGTCTGGCTCAGTCCAGAACAAGCTGAAGGTACAACTGCTGCCCCTCATTTTGCTATGAGCCAGCCCTGTGGTGTACACAGCAACTCTGCTGGATCCCATGAGCAGCAGGGACTTTCAAGCTGATTTATCTTGCTCCCAGGCACTAGCAGGCACTTTTTGGCATCAGTCCTCCAGGAGGAAGGCAGTAGACGAGGACACTCACCACGGTCAGGTTGCGTATCTCCTCCATGACGCGTGGCCAGAAGGACTGGAGGCTTTGCTGGGCATCGCTGTTCCCAGCTGTGCCAAAGCCACCGTCCGTAGACATCCTGGGAGCTGGGAGAGACAATAACACACATTAGCAATGAGGGAGGGGGGGAGGCAAAGGCTCCCCGAGATCTCCCCAAGCCCCAGGAACACAGGAAGTGGGAGAATGCATGCTACATCATGCTACAGCAACAATTCAGAGATACTCAGAGCAACAATGCAGAGATACTCACAGACTCTGGAGCTGCTTTTAAAGTTTCATTTATTTTTCCAAAGATTGAGAAAGAACAAAAAAAATATACAACTGAAACAAAAAAATACCCCAAACAAACAGTCTCTTTATTCCTCTCCTGGAGCTCTGCATTTCCACAAGGAGTTACAGAACGTAACTGATGCCCAGTCACAGCTCCCGCTCCAACGCGCACCTATTGTAAAATCATTTTCCTCTTGGTTGTGCAGGATGTGGCAGCAAATCTCCCTTGAGCTGAAACCACAATGTCAATGTCAGCCTGATATTATAGTTAAGAAGTGAAATGAAACAGTTGATTCTGTGCCTGTTTGAAAGGTGTCAGGTTTTGTGGCTTTATGCTAAATTTAAAATACCTCTTCTCCTTGGGTACAATCAACAGGAGGAATTAAGAGCCTGCATAATGCAGAGTTTCAAAAGCACAAAGTGAGATTTAAAATTCAAATCTTAATTGAAACAACTGTAAAAGCCCCATAGCTGTCATTCAGTGCTCTGCAAGTGCAGGATGCTCAGCAAGCCTGGCTGTTATTAAACATACACTGGACACTGCCTGTGCATGAAGATGTGTATCTTAGCAAATGCTGTTATTCAGTGTCTATCAGGGTCAGCAGGAGAAAACAGGGACAATAAGAGGGTTCAGGCTTGCCCCATGCCTGTGCTGAGCCGCAGGGGGTGAAGTGTTCAGGACACACAGCATGGATCAACCTGGTCCCTTGGTGACCAAGGTGGCACCAGCCCCTGTGGCACTGCCCAGGAATAAGGCAAGTTCCAGGTGACACAAGTCTTCCTTCCCCCATAACCTCCCTGACCAAGTTGTGCCCCTCTGACAAGGAACTCTTAGGATAGCTCTAGTTAGTATTAAAATGAAGTCAGATGCATAACTTTGGCATCCCTTGGAACACCAAGGGCAGTCTCGCCGGCCTCCTCTGTGTGACAGGAGCGTGCGGCTCTGGCAGGTTTCCCAATAGGGAATGCAGCTTGGAAGGACAGAGCAGACATGCCAGAGCCACGCACAGGACCAGCTGAGACACAACCTGGCAGGAAGAGACTTGGTGCTTCCCCAGCACTGGAAGCATCCTGGTGAATGCCAGTAGAGTCACCACGCATTATTCAAGTGAGGCTCTGATGTTAAACGCTCTCAGCATCACCCAGAGCAGCTCTGAAGTTGCCATGAATAAGTGAGTGCCTGTGCCTCTCTAACAGCAAGAAAAGGTGCTACACCTTTCATAGGGAAAGATCCCCAGATATTTCTGTGTCGCCACGTAATGGAAAAGGACACAAGAGCAGATATAGCTCTGACAGACAGGCACAAGTCCCTTTTGCTTTGGATTCACTGTGCCAAGGTTGATTTCAGTCCTTCCTCAAGCCAAAGGGAAGAAAGGGTAACTCTTACAACACACCAGAACACTGATAGTATTACGGGCAGTTGGCTGCTGCCTCCTAAAATCTACTAGTCCAAAGCAATGATGACCCATAAAACCCCATTATCAGCTCAAAGAGGTGAGTGTCAGACAATGAGCTGCTTCCTTCCTGCAGCCCAAAGCTCCCCAGGCTGCCTGTGAACAGTTGTATTTCTCTTTCATCAACCTGAGGAGAGGACACAGGAAGCGTGGGAAGAGCCAAAGGGGATTCTGACAGGGGATGACAAGGAGGAGGTCAGAAGTGTGTATCTGCAGTCTCAAAGCAAGACAGGAAAAACTCCTAGTAAGGAACCAATGGAAATAAGTGACTGACAAGTTGCTTGATGACTCTTCCAACAACGATTTGCATTATAATACTATCCGCCTACAAACTCAAGTATTTCAAGTATTTATGAGAAAATACAGAGAGATATATATTCCAATGAGAGTGTTAGAGTGGCATTTGCTGCTTCCCCCTCTTGATCTGCATTGTCAGATGCAGACAAGAAAGAGTTTAGCACCTAAAAAAAGCTAATCCTCGAAACCTGCTCGGTACTGGCAGTGTTTCAACACCAACACTAGACGGGGTCTTTTCTGCAACTGGAGATGCAATTTACCCTGCAGACAAGCCACAGCACTTTTCAAGGCTTTAGTTAAAACTACAAATTACTTAATTCAACTCACTTAAACTCTGGACTGGAACATAATGCTCCACAGAACCCTATGAAATAACAGGTTGAAAAAGGAGGAGAAAGCTAATGGAGCAAAGAGGAAGAAAATTCCACCACCACCGCTTTGCTCCCTACCGCAGGCAAAAGCAAACTTTTTGCTTTAAATATATCATAAATCCCAGATTGGTCTGGGGGGGGAAGGATCTTACAGCTCATCCAGTCCCAACCCCTGCCACAGGCAGGGCACACCTTTCACTAGAGCAGGGTGCTCCAAGCCCCTGTGTCCAACCTGGCCTTGAGCACTGCCAGGGATGGGGCAGCCACAGCTTCTCCGGGCACCCTGTGCCAGTGCCTCAGCACCCTCACAGGGAACGGCTTCTGCCTCAGAGCTCATCTCAGTCTCTCCTCTCTCATATCCCTCTGTGGTACACATCCAGACTTCAGGAAGAGCTAGAATGGCTTACTCCAGTCATCTCAAGTTTCAGAAGCCCTGTCAACGAATATGAAAGCCTTCAATGTAAGCACAGGACTGGTTCAGAGCCACCTCAAGGGACAACTGCTGCTTTAAGTGACTGTTTAGGATAATTGTTAGGAATTGAGTCAGAGTAGAAACACGAGTCAGCAACAGGCTGTCTGAATAACTTACAGAATGCAATCACCACAAACTCCAAAATAAAAGCCTAAGCAGGTTGAAGCTGCTACGAGCACACTGGAGTATTTTCTTCCCATTAAAACAGATACACAAGTGTCCTTGAAGGTGCTTGCAAGCATCAGGGAAGGACTGTAAGTAAAAGAGAAGGCAATTCATCATGCAGAGCTATAGAGCTGGCTCTGGGCAACAAGCTAATGTCTACTGAACCCATTCCTGAGCACTCAGGGAAGTTCCTTCACAAGGGGAAGCTGCGTTTCTGTCTTTAAGAATGCCTCGTATCAGGATTAGCGCCAACAAATACCAAAGCATCCAACAGAAGATAAGCCCACTAAAGCGGAAGGGAGGCAGCTCCTCTGCTTTCACACTAGTGGTGTCTAAACATGATTGTCTTTTTTGATCTGCAGTTTGCTGGGGAATTTTAGAGCTTCCTTATACTTTATCCTTCCTCCGGTGACATTTCTTCACCAGCCCCATGCAGAAGGGGAGAGGCGCTCTGAAGATCTCTCTGTTGTGGATTACAGAGCAGATCAGCAAAGCACAGCCAAGAGCCACCACATCAACACTGCAATTAGAGCTTTGCTGCTCAACAGAGCACAACACCTTTTACCAACATTAAACTCACAAAATCCCAGGGCTGCTGACAACCGCTGAAATGCTTCAGTGCATCAGAGCACAAAGCATGAGGACACCTCTGGTGTCTGCGGTTTGTGCGTCCGTGGCTTTTTCTTTCCTTGTTTTATTACTTGGATTTTAAACAGATGCTGGTTTGTGCTCTTTACTGCTGTGGGAAGGGGGAAGCAGTCCAACAAAGCTGTAGGCATCCAGGGTGAGACAATCTGCACACTTGAGCAAGAACCTGCTACTGAAAACACAAGTACAGTATGATCACAAATGAAACCTTGCAATTCCACCTGGAGGAGGTACACAGGATTCTTTCTCTACCAAACCCATGGCCTGGAGGAGCCCACCAGTCCCAGAAGAGCAGGAGCTGCCAGCCCCCACCACGGGACACTGCCAAGCATCGAGGGTGCCACTCGCCAAGGGAGCTTGGGAACCAGAGGACAACGTTCCCAACAAGCCAGGGTCATGTCGCAGCTTCTGACGTGCCTACTTTTAAGTTGCTCCCAAGCTGGCCTTGACTAAGAAGTCAACCAAACAGAATCAGCTGGGTGGAGAGAGATCCAAATGAACTTTATCTAAATATCTAAAGGGATATGCAAAGGGTGAGTGGCAGGGGCAAGCACCGAAGGGCCTCAAGGCTCCCAACAAAGAAGGCAGTAACTCAGTAACATCATCAAGTACAGCAGGCTCTGGTAACATCTGAACTGTCAGCTTCTTTGCATACAGAACAGTCGCATTCCCATGACTTACGCTATGAGAAAAAGTTCGTTTTACACCATGCTGCATTACATGGCAGAAGCAGCATATTCCATCCAAGCGTCTTAAAAAAGAGGGCTAAAACTGAAGGTGGAGGCTAAAAAGAAAGACAGAAGCTCAGGCAAACGTTTTGCCTCAACATCCTTAGATTATAGCTACAAATTAGGGTAACACATAAATATTTGTGAAAACTTGACACTGCAAAACCAAATCCCCTGCCAGAGGGGAGACTGAGATATGCTCTGAGGCAGAAGCTCTTCCCTGTGAGGGTGCTGAGGCGCTGGCACAGGGTGCTCGGAGAAGCTGTGGCTGACCCATCCCTGGCAGTGCTCAAGGCCAGGTTGGACACAGGGGCTTGGAGCACCCTGCTCTAGGGAAAGGTGTCCCTGCCTGTGGCAGGGGTTGGACTGGATGAGCTTTGAGGTCCCTTTAACACAAGCCAGTCTGGGACTCTATGATTCTACCACCATACAGATTCACCACCACATGGACAACATTTAGAGGCTCCCACCCCACAAAAAACCCACACACAACTCTCCTGAAATACTCTTGGCTTTGCACCATCCACTATTGCCCAAAACTCACTAGTTCATTATTAGGAAGTAGTGCTACAGGAGACAACAAACAATGGAGTTCCTCTTTGTTCTAATGTACCACCTTCACCAGCAAGAATAAACCCCAAAGCCACAGCACCCAGAAAAACCCAGGAAGCCAAAGAATTAAACATAGATCCATAGAGCTGAAAAGTGACTATTGTGAATAAATCTGAATTCTGTGACGCTTCAGTCTGACGTGCTCTCCAAACAGCAGTGCTCCAGGGTGCGAGCCTGTCCCGTGATTTACAAGGGAAATGTGCAGAGCCACACTTGCATGTCTAAAGAACGGGCTCTGTGTAGCAGTGAGCACCAGACACCTGATCCTGCCAGGATCAGAAGGAACAATCTAGCAACCAAGAACTAGTTTCACAAGAATAATAATTATGTGTTTATATGAATTTAGTAACACATTTCTGTAAATGCAAGTGAGGAGTCCCCAGTGCAGGAGAAAAAGCCAATGCCTTCCCGAGATGCTGCTCTCATGACTTCAGTTACAGCAATTAGCTACCTTGTACGCAACACCTGACTTGATACCAGAATATCACATACAGAATATACACAGTTGGAAGTGGACTACAACAGAACTCTTTGTTCTCAGCAGCAATCACAGTGGCTGAACCAAACTGAAAGGCTGTCTCTGCAGTGCAGGTCAACACCACTTGTTTTGTACGTATTATGTCTTAATTCTAAACCAAACCTTTGAGTTTGGACCTTTAATGGTCTAAAATTGCTTCCACAGAGGTATCACACCTCGATTCACTGTACAGCAGCTCTGGTTCAAGATCTACTCAAGTTAACATAGATAATTTCAGGAGAGCTCCTTTCATGAAACAAGGTCAAATTCATTACCATTACAGTTCCAACTGACACGTTCAGTAGGCAGAGGTCAAGCAGCACCAGCGTAGAGCTCAGCTGCAATACAAAGGTGGCAGAACCCCAGCCAAGAGCTACTTTTTCTTGCTTTGGTGGTAGCAGTGATGGTGTAAAAGTGATTCTGAATTGCTTGAGCTGCGGTCAGGGACTCGCTGTGAGAACTCACCTGACTTCTGACACAGTAATGAGAGCAGAGTCTCCACACTGGAGCTGGGTCTAAGCTGGGCACGCCACCAGTGTCATCCCCTGCAGAAGGCTTCTAGCTGGGCAACATGCACTGCAGTTTCAGTCCCATCAAAACTGCACGTTTCTGACCTGATGTAGAACTGGCACCGGTGGCAGAAGCTGAACCAACCGAGCTGGAAATCCTGCTATAGAGGTCTAAGAATTAAACAGATGGAAGAGCCACTGAGAAGCTCTGTGCCTTGCCCCGCTGAAGCAGAAGGGAAGATACAAGCTGCAGCACGCAGGGATCCGCATTACGACACACAAGCGTTTGGCTCTCGATGTCTTGAACGATTCTGTGAGAAATAACAGTGAACACATCCTGAGAATGGGGCTTGGAGAGAACCCGGCTGGAGTGCACTGTACAAAGGTGCCAAGCGCCTTCCAAAAGGAGGAGCTGCTTCCATGTACACAGCCAGTCAAGACCCAGGCACAAAACTTGTATTACTGTTCCTTATTCATTGCCTGCACATAAATAGCTAACCCACAGGCTCAAAGTAGGTATCTCAGACTGAACACTAGATTTAGTTATGCAAAGGACAGTCTCTTTCACTCCTATAAATACAGCTGTAAAATCTAACGCAGCTTTCAGGTGCTGGACAAAGATGCTGAGCCCAAACCCAGGCAAGCCTGCAGTTCTGCTCTTGATGACAACACAACCTTTCACCTTGTGAACAACCACTTGAGGAGGCTGTCAGTAAAGCAGCACAATCCAGAACATGAGCTTCCTTCCAGTGGGCTATTCTAAGGAACTTTTGCAATTCCTTGTGTTTATTTTTATCCGTTCCCTCTTGCAGTACCACATACACACAATCCTCTCAGCACAGAGGTGGCACCAGAAAGGGTTGATTTCAGCTAACAGAAGAATCATTCTACACTGTTGGATAAGGAATGTTTTGTAGGTCTCTCTGAAAGTAAGCAGGTAGCTAAATGCTGCACCAAGTTACCTACAGAGGGTACTACATACTCACTGCTAAGGGGTTTTATGAGAAGGTTGCAAAAGGATGTTTGGGTCAAGTTGGTCTTGCCTTAAGGCAGGAAAAGAAGAAAAAAAGACATCTTCAGGTGCCTTCCAGCCCTTTTTCCTATGAATACTTAGCAGCAGATTATTCCACCTTCAAAGTTTGAACATTAGCCTCCTAATACCCCAACACATTACTGCTGGTTTCATTCACACAAGGTGACATGTTTAAACACAAATTAGTTACAAATCCCAGGATCTTCCAACACCTCCAACAACCCGTTAAACCAGCGACGTTGGGTTTCAGCAGCCAAATCTACTCTGCACCACTCCCATGGCTCAGCTCCTGCTAAGAGCACTGCAGTCTGTGTTGTGCTGGATCACACAACTCCTACTCTCCCCTTCTCCACCCCGGTACCTACAGCAGGAATTCTGCTCCTCCCTTCTCCCATCCCCAGGCGCTGGGTTTCATCAGGCTGGGTATGAGCTGCGTCTCCTCTACCCACTCAACAGAATGACAAGATCACAGAATCCCAGCCTGGTTTGGGTGGGAAGGGACCTTAAAGCTCATCCAGCTCCAACCACAAGCAGGAACACCTTCCACGAGAGCAGCTTGCTCCAAGCCCCGTTCAACCTGGCCTTGAACACTGCCAGGGATGGGGCAGCCACAGCTTCTCTGGGCACCCTGCACCCACAGTCCCACCAACAGGTACCACCAGAGCTGAAAACTATCACTAGATTTGGAAATACCCAAAGTACTTTCTGAACTCCATTTGTAACTGAAATTTCATTTATATTTCAGGCGGCAGCAGTTCCATCACGCAACATACACATTTCCTGCTCTGGAGTGCAAGCACAAGCAAAATGCCCATTCAGACAGCAGGGATTACACACGCTCAGCCCGGAGATTTTATCTTTCTAGTTGAGACTCTGAATTTAAAAATAGTTCTGCATTAAATCAGGAGTTTCTTGCTACAAAATCTTCTGAGCACCCTCCCGCTTCCTTCTGCTCCTGACAGCCATGGAAGTGGCTGGAAATGCTGAGCTGGGCGCTCACTGTAACCTCCTGTCACACAGGGACACAGGTGGCATCTAGAGCAGATGTGCATCATCCGCCCCTGCGCTGACACCCGGCTGCTGCAGCACCATTAGGCCAAAGGTTCTAAACCACTCAGTTTAGTGCAGCTGAAACCTCACGTGTTTCTTGGCTCTTCAGCTGCCTTTTTAAGGCTTAGCCATTACTGTGCTGCTGGAGGGGAAGGCAGAAAGAATGGCTCAAACCACAGCAGGACAGAGCAGGTACAACCCAGAGAACCCTGAGTGACAAACAGGAGTTATTCACAAGAACTTGTGATGGTTTGAAAGCAGTGAAAGGCTGAACCAGTCTCTAATATCTGCAAACCCCATTCTGGGTAGAAAAGTCAGATGGACCTACTGCTTTCGAGGGGCTGCAAGGTTATTGCTCTATAGGGATTATCAGGGATACTGCTCTATAGCGTTTATTCTAATAGTCAATGTTCCTATTACTTTCTTTACTCACTGTTATCAGTTAAAGAATGCAAAAGTGAAAAATTATTCTTTCATCCAACCATAAGTTTTCCACCTCCTGAGCTCAGCAGACCTCACTTAAACAGAGCCCAAGTGCACTGCTCTAAGGCCGACGGGGTGGCTCATTGGGCCTTTCTTGCCTAAGTAGGCATTTTATTTGCTGTATTACAAATCTGTAAATCTCCAACCCTCCATGAAGGTGATGCAGAGGAAAAAGGACAACTCAAAGCGGTCCATGAGGATTTAGCAGGAAGCAATCGAATAGCAGAGGAGCTTACAACCATTGAGGCCTCAGCAGAAAGAAAATCCGATGTTTTTGAGCACAAACTAAAGAAAAACTTCCTGTAGCTCCTAGGCAGCTTTGTCAGGTATCCTGGAGCTAGAGCTGGCTGTCACACAGTGCTCCTGTAACAGTCACACAGTCTCTGACCCTCTGGAAAAGGAGGCAGAGTGCCTGCTTTATCAAAAGGTACTCATGGAAGCGCTTAAGTGAGCAGCCATGCAAATGTAACTCACTTGCAACACGAGTGGACCAGTAAGCCCTGAAATTAAGAAACCACTTCATGTGCCAATGCTATTAAGATGCAGATGTCACCCTGCATTATAGAAATGCAAGATCCCAGTCTGATTAAAGCCAACAAAATCACCCTAAACCCAAAGACAGCGGTTTGAGAGATGACCGCTTGCAGGCAGCCAGCACCCTCCGAGCGAGGCGCACACACATCATCCTCCTCCTCCAGGCCATTGAGGTGCTCAACCCAGGGACAGCACTTTCCCACATAAGCTTGTCCTTCACACCTCCGCTGCCTGCGCTGCCAGTTAAGTCAGTGCAAACCAAGCAGGGAAAAAGTCCCTTCACCAGGAAGATGCTTCTGTTTTCTGAGCTTCCAGCCGGTACCACTGAAGCCCGGGGACAGAGGGGATACACAACTCACTGCTCTTAGAGGCAGAAAATGGGATCCAAGGACCTTCCCCTACAGCACTGCAAGAAAAAGTCAGGAACTGGTATAATTTGTTACTAAATCCCTTTCCGGAGCTATCAGAGGCTGTAGGCGTTACCTGCTGCTCTTGACCCAGAAAGATCAAGCAGCACCCATTTGTACATGCTACAACCTCTCACAAGCTTAAGCAATGAAATACGATAAACACTGGGTGTAATGAGGCTTCTGGAGGATTTCTTATTTCATCTCATGTTAGCTACAGATTCCCTCACGTTCTGCCACCCCTTCAAATCATGTAGCACCTGAATATAGCCTCATTTCAAGGTAAAAAAAAAAGATACCTCGTTTTTCCTTAAGGATGCTACTGCTGACCTTCACAGAGCCAGTAAATCGCCCGTCCTGGCCAAGAGCCTGCTGCAGAAGCTGCTGCTCTTCCATAGACATACCAGAACTGCCACCATTATTAATAGATGACTTATTGTGAGGCTTCTCATTCTGCCCCTTCTCAGACTGAAATGCGTCCAACACCACCAGGAGCTTGATAAGCTTTGCCTGATGCAAGGTGGTACCGTTCCCCAGTCTTAACTTATATTAAACCACCCACAATAATTCTTGAAGACAGTGGCAATTCAAAGACCTTTGAGGGTGAAGTCCAATCCCAGGACGCAGCCCTTTGTTCAGAGCTGACAGCAGCATGGGATGAGGTTAGCATGCACCTTTTCTAACACCCACAAAACCAGGCTGCATCATGGAATCACCTCTCATTTGCTACACTTTTAAGGTCAATCGGGGAAAGAATAAATAGGGTAAGCGCAGGACTGAGAACACTGGAGCATGTCACCAGCTCACCCTGAGGAAGCAAGGACAGCACCAGCCTGCTCAGCATCTCAGTGGGAGCGGAGGAGAAGGAATGTCTGCAATGTGATCCGGCTCCTCACTGAAAACTAACTTCAACCCTAATCTACAGCCTACCCCGTGCTCCCGCTGCCTCCAGACACGGGCAGCAGCTTTTTGCCACTTGGATTCTCCCTCTTTTTTCCTCCTCTTCAGTCCAAAGTGCCATAAGCAAACTTTGTCCTTCGCTCTCCAAACTCGGAGCAGTGGGATTTCAAGGTCACTCCTGCTACAAGAGAAGGCCCAGCCCGGGCTCTGACGGTGACACCGGGCAGCAGGAGCCCGGCCCCACCAGAGTTCGGGTGTCACCGGCAGAGCCGACAAAGCCCTTTAGGCTGGAAAACTTGGAAGCTAAGGCACGCTCCGACCCGTCTCCTGCCTGTCACCGCCGGGCTGCAGGGCTCCCGTGACCTTCAGCGCTTATTTGCAATCAGAAAGGAAAACAAAGGGCTGCTTATGCTTGCCGGAGGGTTGGTGGGGTGTTTAGGGGTGATGGGGGGCCCGCTGCCTCCCCGGAGCCGCGTTTCTGACCGGTGCCCGCTGGCGGCTCCCAGGCAGCCGGGCAGCCCCGCCAAGGGCAGCCGGGGGAGACTGATCCACCCCCTCCCCTGGCTCGGCGGCGGCCCCGGGAGGGGGAAGGAGCTGCCATTTTGTGTTCCCCCCTCCGGTTACCGGCCCCGCGGCGGCGCTCCATCCAGCGTGCCGCCGACCTTACCCACAGCCCCGGGGCAGCGCCGGGGGCTCTGCACCGGGCTAAGACCGCCGACATGAACCGGGGCCTCCCGCCGTCCCCCTAGAGCTCCCGAGTTGCCACCCCCCGCCGTCTCCGCCTCCTCCCGCCGGACAAGGCCGGGGCACGGCGGGGCCGGACAGGCAGCCTCCGCCACCGAGGCCTCCTCTCTCATCACCGGGCCGGGCCACAGCCGACCCCCGCCCCAGCAGCGCGGCTCCGGTCGCCGCGATTCAACTCACCGGGCCGCGGGGGCCTCAGGCCCGGCCCGCCGGTCCGAGGTGCGGGAGCGGCGGGGGGCGGCGAGCCCGTGCCCTGCCGCCATGGCTTTGTCTTTGAGCTGACCCTGCCCGCCGGGACTCCGCGTCCCCGCCGGACCGGGCCGCCTGCCCCTTTAACAGCCGCAGCTCAGCCTACCCCGCTGCGCCCGCCCCGCCCTCTCCCATTGGCTACGGGCCGCCGACGGAGGGCGCGGCCCCGCACGTTTATTGGCTGCCGCCGGCGGCGCAACCTCACGGTCCACTTCCGGTTTTAAAGTTACCTTGAGAGGCGGCGCAGGGGTCAGAGTGGCGCCCGGCCGCGCGCTCCCCGCCCCGGCCGCCTCCTATTGGCTGCGAGGCTCCCATTCAAACACATGGAGAGGCGGCGGGGGCGCCTGCTGATTGGCTGGTGCGGCTGCCACTCCGGCAGCACGCGCGTTCCCGCCGCCACCGGCGGGTCGCGGGGCAGCGCGCGGGACGCATGTAGTACCGGAATAACCGGGGCCGCGCCGGTGCGCGGGACTCGACCGCGCTGCCGCCGCTCCCTGCCCGGGGCTCCCGGCGCGAGAAGGGGAAGAACCGACCGGCGGCAAACGTCCGGTGGCGCGTTCCGAGCCGCAACGATGAGGCCCTCCGCTGCCTCAAAAATAAGTTGGGGGTCGGGAACATCCCCTCAAATCGGGGTCCGCGGGTCGGGGGAGCGCCCGGTGCCGGGAACGGCGAGCTGCCGGTGGTGTTTGAGCCCAAGAACTTACCGAAATACCACTTGGGAATAACGCGGAATAAAGGGCAAAAAGGGAAAAATAGCGCGGGGTTGAGGAAGCACTCCCCTGCTCCTGCGAGTTACCGGGATCTGGGACCAGGAGCGAGGAGGGATTAAGTAACAAACCACCAGCAAGATTTTTATACTTAAATGGTTAAAGTGTGTCTTAAAACTAATAATAATCATCACATTTGGTAAACTTACTCTTCCCAGTAATGGCTGGTGGAAAAGTGGAACCCCCGTGCCCCAAATGAATTTTGGGAACGCTGTGGTAAAGGACTCATTGCAGCCTCTGCAGCTCTGGAATCCCACGGGGCATTAAATGTCCCGGGGTCGTTGAGCGAACTTGGGAATTGCCAAAATCCCACTTGAAAGGTTTCACTGCAGACCCAAAGGGAAGGGAATGCTCTGACCCCGTAACTATCATGTTTTGGGAGCCGCAAGCTCCACAGGCTGTTGGGATGTGGGGGAAGAACGAAGCCACCGCTTAATACCCAGTACAGAACAGCGCACAAAGTGGATGGGCCAGGCAAGGGGCTGGCTCAAGGCTGACCCACAACTGGGGGGATTACATCCAACTCCCAGCCCTCACTGAGAACAGCTCTGGGTGCTGCCCAGCACCCAAGAGCAACCCCAAACACCACCATCTCAGATGAGCCCTTTTAAGAGCAACACAAACCTCAGGGCAGTTACAACAGAGCATGACATCAGGTTGTCACCACCACAATCAGAACCTAAGGGACAGCTAGCTGTGCATGGAGCATGGTGCAACTGAGGACAGACCCAGCAGTAGTAGCCCAGTACAAACCCATAACCTAATTTGCCAAGGGCAACAGCAGCGAAAGGCGTTTGATGAGCCAGGAGTCTATTTTCTGGATGTAGGACTAGAAGAGAAGGTACCCGCGTGCTTGCTCCATACCGCCTGCACTCAAGACAGCTATTGAGACATACGAAAAGCATTTATTCCTAAGGACATGGAAAAAGCTTCACTCAACCAACGTGTTTCAAAAGGCAACTTGAAGAGTCACATTGCACAAGAAGTAGCCAGTGGTAACTGTTTTCTGTGAACAGCCCGAAGCCTGCCAGTGCTCCAGGTTCTGGAGCCAGCCCTGACACACAGCACAGCCAACACAAGGATAAACTGGTGTTGCCATCCCAGAGCTGTCCTGTGCCCCAACCCCCAAACACCTGCACAGGTAATGAGAGAATGGTTTGGGTGGGATCTTAAAGCTCTTCCAGTCCCAACCCCTGCCATGAGCAGGGACGCCTTCCATTAGAGCAGCTTGCTCCAAACCCCTGTGTCCAACCTGGCCTTGAGCACTGCCAGGGATGGGGCAGCCACAGCTTCTCTGGGCACCCTGTGCCAGCGCTCAGCACCCTCACAGGGAAGAGCTTCTGCCTAAGAGCTCATCTTTGTCTCTCCTCTGGCAGGTTAAAGCCATTGCCCTTGTCCTGTCCCTACAGGCCCTTGTTCAAAGCCCTCTCCAGGTTTTCTGGAGCCCCTTCAGGCACTGGGGCTGCTCTAAGGTCTCCCCTTCAGGAGCCTTCTCTTCTCCAGGATGCCCCAGCCCAGCTCTCTCAGCCTGGCTCCAGAACATGAAGAGACCTGACTGAAGCCTCGTTCTTGCCCTACTCCTATGGCTTTTAGCTCACAGCCCTTCAGCACTCGGGCACATCGATGTCGTTTTCTCAGCCCAGGAAAAAGCAGAATTCAGAGGCGGTGTTCCTGTGCACGCGTTTTCACCACTCGGCACTACTAGGCTTCAAGCACGGATTAAACAATCAGGTGTGTGCCCGAGACCCACCGCTCCCTTGCAGCTGGACGGTAACGAGCGGGTCCTGGGCCTACAGAACGGAGCTCCTCGCGCTGACTCCCGCCGGCCCCGGTCTGCACGGAGAAACGGACCGGTTTCCGGTCCTCTCCCCGGTCCGCTCCTAAGTATCCAATCAGTGCGCAGCTTCCTTCACCCGCCTCCCACAGCGCGGACCAATCACCGGGCGCGGTGCTGCTGTGCCAATCGGCGCGGAGCCGTTGGCGGGGATGGCAGAGGTGGGGGGGAATCCCCCTGAGGCCGCCTCCCTGTCCCCCCCAGGGCCGCCGCTCCCCCCTCTCCCCGCACTCACCGGCGCTGCCGGTGCCGCGGCCTCCGCC
>JASSUY010038617.1:54842-65985 GCA_032466535.1 Forpus xanthops | reverse complement strand
CCAACAAGTGGATAAAGCTGCTAAGATTGAAGTGGCTCAGATGGACTTAGATTGGCAACATAAGGGTGAATTATTTTCAGCCTGATGGGCACATGACACTTCAGGCCATCAGAGCAGAGATGCAACATACAGATGGGCTCGTGATCAAAGGGTGGACTTAATAATGGACACTATTGCCCAGGTTATTCATGACTGTGAAACATGTGCTGCAATTAAGCAAGCTAGACATTTAAAGCCTCTTTGGTATGGAGGACGATGGCTGAAGTATAAATATGGGGAGGCCTGGCAAATCGACTACATCACACTCCCACCAACTCGCCAAGGCAAGCACCATGTGCTCACCATGGTGGAAGCAACCACCGGATGGCTGGAAACATACCCTGTGCCCCACGCCACTGCCCGGAACACTATCCTGGGCCTTGAGAAACAGATTTTGTGGCAACACAGCACCCTAGAGAGAATTGAGTCAGACAATAGGACTCATTTCCAAAACAACCTTAGAGACACTTAGGCCAAAGAGCATGGCATTGAATGGGTATATCACATCCCATACTATGCACCAGCCTCTGAGGACACTGAACAGTACAATGTACAAACTACAGTGAGAGTAATAGGTGATGGGGCTTTCAAATACTGGGATACACATTTACCAAAAGCCACCTGGGTGGTCAACCTATGAAGAAGACATTCCCTTACACTTCCAGCTCCCCCATCAGACTATTTACAGCATCATTTGAGAGTTCTGAAGGTCTTGAATGGCCTTTGGGTACCCTTGAGACCTGGCTGCTTATTGTGATGGGGATCACTATGTTGGCATGCATACAGAATGTGTTTTACCCATAACCATTTTGTCTGATCTCAAAAATTAAGCAGAGTCAGGTTTGGGTCTTGTCTAGGGTTACACAATAATATAGGAGGACCAAGAAACTTTCCCCAAGGCTTGGTGTACACCTACAGAGGCCTGTTCAGCACCTTCAAGAGGATGTGATTGCAAGGCAAAGAACAAATCAAAAGACTACATAGCTATTTGGCACTGAAAGGGAGGCTTAGCAGCAAAGCAGTGTTCTGAGAGTCCCCAAACACTGTCTAGCCATCCAAAGGCAAGGTATGCAGAAAAAAAAGTTCAACACAGCCCTCAGGGTACAGGACAGGTAGATAGATAATGAAATGCTTATCATAAGACATCTAACTTTCAGAATAATGTAAGCAAAGCGCGTTTCATTTGGTTAAGCTAAGAGATGAGATTGAGGAAAGCATCAACATAAAAGACTGCATGAGAAATACCTTCTATAATGTTTGTAAGTATTCTGAGTTACCAGCTGGGCTTAAACCACGACAGTTCTTTGTCATGCTACAAAATAAAACAAAACCTAAAAATGCAGATACCACCTTATTTCTACATAATAAACATTTCTTTGTCCCTGCAATGCACAGAGACAGAGAAACCTGGCGGTCCTAAATCACACTTAGCAACATTTCTATTTCCATGAGCAATGCAAGGACCATCACATAGGGAGCTGGGTTGATGTTTGGCACCTTGAATCTCTGTCACCATTACCCATTCATTGAATCATCCTTCCTCTCCCCGAGTTCAATTAAACTCAAGCATTTAGTTCAGAAGGTAGCTCCACCAGGTCTGCTTACCAGCCCTAAAGCAAAACAGTTTTTTTTCAAGTGCAGCTTTATTCTGAGTGTACAAATAGCACTCTGGTATTCAACAGATAAGTTCCCAATTGCATACATAGTCCTGTCTTCTGTCTTAGGAGTCAGAGGTTTCTGATGTAACCCTAAAAGGCAGAGTAACTTTAGATGGGGTAGGTATTAGATAGGCAGGTATTACTCCTGCTTATTCATTTACTAATTTCATCTCTCCTACAGAGCACTGCAAGGCTGTCTGCACATTTTACTAATAGCAACATACTTTAAATTTTCTGCGTAAAATAATAGGCACAAAAGCAATGATCAAGGATTAAATGGTGTGCTATAAATTTAAGGCACTAACTCACCAAACAACAACCTATTTATGTGCTTATCTTCCTAAACAACTAATTTTCTATTCTCCCTAGCATCATTTAAGCTCTAAATTCCAGATGCTTTTTCCTCACAGTGCTCCTTTTCCTTTATTGCCTTTCAAAAGAAGGCAGGAAGGCCAGATGAAGGCTCCAGTTAGCTATGCTATCAACAGAATAATGATGCTGGTGCCAATGAATGGGGATATTCTGGAGCACTGTAAGTAGAACTGAAACCAGAATTCAATTCATAATTTTGTTTCCTGCATCCCATGCTGTTGCTATGGAAATGAAGGTAAAATCCTATAATTATAAATTGCCAGATGTCAACAGTGTCTAGTTTTCATTTGCACACGCATTTATTATTAAAATTAGGGCCAGACAAAGCCCAAAGCTGAAAAACCATGCAGTGTGTTCACTGTCAATGATAACAGATTTCAATGCTCCCTTGCCGTCTCAGGTGAAATATGTGTCAGAGTAAGTACTTTGGATTCAGGTTCCTCCAGTGCTTAGATCCAGATTTAAAAGTATGTATATTAGAAACTGAGGTCAGTTCCATTTCAAAGCCAAACCAGAAAACCTCATGTTGGGAGCAAGGCATGAACTAGGATGGCCAAACTTTATGCTTTCACTCTGCCTATCAGCAGCAGCAGATGAGAGGCAACTCAATGGGAAGCTCAGTACTGAATGGTTAAAGGTATTGCGAGTTAAGAGACCCTACACAGGGGCATGCTGCAGGGTAGCCAGCGCCCACTAATTCACCCACAGTTAGCCAATGCCAACTTACCTGCTGCCTGTGCTAGGTTATTATGGTTTAGATTAAGAGAATCATAGAAATCATAGAATGGTTTGGGTTGGAAAGGACCTTAAGATCATCTAGTTCCAACCCCTTGCTATGGACACGGATACCTTCCACCAGACCAGTTTGCTCAAGGTTCTCTCTAACCTGGAGTTGAACACTGTCAGGAATAAAGCATTCACAGCTTCCTTGGGCAACCTGTTCCAGTGCCTCATTACCCTCACAGAAGAGAACTTCTTCCTTATATCTAACCTAAACCTTCCTTATATCTAACCTGTTTAAAATTGTTTCCTCTTGTCCTACTGCTACAGTCCCTGATGAAGACCCCCTCTCCAGCATCCTTGTAGCCCCCTTCAGACACTGGAATGTTGCCATGAGGTCTCCACAGAGCTTCTCTTCTCTAGGCATGGGACTCTCTTCTTGCTTTCTTGCACCCCAGTGTGCAAGTTCCCCATTAATGTATACCCCTGGTGTGCTACACTTCATTAAGCAGATGCTTTCACCATCCTCCAGCCTCTTGCTTTGACTGCAAACATCTTTAGGTGACCCTGTATGAGACTGGCAGTCCTACTGCTAACAGCAAACAAGCACTCCTCTAACTTGCATTATGGCCTGCATTACGCCAAATCAAACAGAAACACCCAATATGAAAACTGGATATTCAACAGGTAAAGCAGAGGGAAGAGACATTATCATTCCCTCTCTGCCATCTGTACTGCTATTAAGCACATATCAACCTAGTCAACGCTGTGAGTCTGTTTAGATATAAGAGGCACCTCCAATTAAAAAGGCTGCTAATCACCAACAGCACCACTCAGCTGGAAAACACTGTTAAATCCTGTTTCAGATTGAGACTGTCACACTGAAGGAAAGAGTACTCTCTGCAGGGGATTTCTTTATTTCTATGTTCTTTAATCTTACCTTCAGTTTTGCCTGTCTAATGCAGCAGCTCCCATTCAGCCCATCCAATTGTGGAATACCTGAAAGTTAAAACTCCCTTCTATTTTTTTTTTTAACCACCTTGCATTGTCATCCAAAGGAACAGGATGCCATGAACACAAAGGAAGTCCCATTGACAGATCCACTCAGAAAAAAAAAAAAAATACAGCTAAGCAACTTTAAAACCTTTTACCAAAAAGAACCCCAAACCCATAGCAATGTGAAAGCTCAGGCTTTCTGTAACCATTTGCTGTGTACAAGACCTCACACAGTAATTAGCAGGAGAAAAGAAAACTGAGGAAAGGTTTGAGCTTCTTGGGAGCATTTGGATGAAACTGCACTGATTTGCTGAATCAGCAAGAATTCACAAACAAGTGGTAGCTTTGGATTCAGCAGAAATCTTCCTGGTTTTTATAAGATGCTAACGCTACAGAGCTCCCAAACAGCACCTCTGAGGACACCAGCAACTTGGCCTAAGCCATGTTTCCCTCCTTCAGACCAGAGACTCACTAAAAGGCTTCATACTCCAGGTAGTTACTCTGGTCTCCTGCCTATTCCCAGGAAAGGGTTTTTGTGTTTCTCTTGTGGGAACCTTTCTGATATGCTAATCAGTCACTGAGACTCCTGCATCACAGCTGAATGCCTCACATCTTTGGTACATCTACAGCAGGAGACTACAGTCTTGTTCTTGGGGGGGATGAGAAGGAAGAAAAGTTTTGAAAGACTGGGGTTTGGGTTCACTCCAGTGAAGAGAATGTATTCATCTAATAAGAATGGAAAAGTTATCTGCTTTCTGTATCCCTGTTCTGCCTGGGCCAGCATTTGGGATAAACATAGTTATCCCACAGTGGGTTTTTTACAAGCAACATTCACAAAACCCATCACAAATTAAGTAAATGGCAGCATATTCTATTGGGCTCCATGGTGACATGAATATACAATAGAATGAAGCATACTTGCATGTGCTGTGCCCTTCTGATAATATGAAGAGTATGCACCATTTTATTTGTTTTCAGGGAATGATGCAAAAGAGAGCACATAAATTACGTTTTCATCAAATGGAAAATGCAAGGGAAAACACTATAATCTGATTAGTAACGCAGGCTGCTGTGAACACATCAGACCATCACCCCCCTCTCTAGACTACCTCTTTGCCAAGGCAGCATGCAGTTCAGAACCTGTACAGCCAGTCTGGGCAGCAGGATTTCCTCTAGAGACAGATCCAGACATCGGGGCAAATCTGCCCTGCTCCCCCAGGGCAGCCACAGATCCCACTATCATCAGAGCTGAAAGCAAAACTCATTCCTTCCTTCCCCTTCATCACGTCGATACATGTGAACCTATTCTCAGGCAAATGAAAAAGCCAGGGTAATTTCAGCACTAGGAAAGACAGAAGACAGTTAAAAAAAAGAAAGTATACATATACTCCTAAAAACATATGTGCATATTCTGGCAGATAAATAAACACATGAGCAGCACCCAGGTATTCCAGCAGTACAACCCGTGTAAGTACCTGTAAGTGTATACAGGTCACAAGTCTGCTTTCAGTGATGAAATTTAAAATCTGCTATTACAGAACAGTGGCCTGAAACCTTATACAAGTGACGTGAGTTAAGGAAGGAGTAACAGCCTTTACACTCAATTTCCTGGCTTTCCTTGGTTTGCGTCACACCCTTAATGTTATTTCAACATTGCATTTTGTCCTCTAAATTAAATATACAGTAGGTGTTTTGTATTTAATTTCCTTACTGGTTCTCCCCCCCCACACCTCCTAAAGGAAAAAGAATGGGAGATTCATGAAAGGTTATAAAACACATATTGTGTACTGGAGAGGCTGGAGTAGCTCTTTTGGAGCCTTTTCATTCTCCTGGGAAAATATGTAATTAGGTAGTTTTTTAACATGTGTATTATGTACTGAATTACATGTATTTATACATTTCTCAAAGGAGTATTGCTTACACAATAGCCTGGAGCAACTCTTTTGGAGCCATTTGGGTCTATCATGTAATTATGTACTTAAGACCCGTTTATAGCAAATTTTGGTGTGCCTACGTAGTAGCTTTTTATTTTTATTTCAGATGAATTTTCAGGCTTGTGAGGGGTGCTACACTGACAGCCCTGGAGACTGCAGGCTGCTGTTTACTTACAGAAAGGGAAAACACGAGTAAGGAAGATGTGGGCAACCCCAGACTATCCATCCAAAATTTACCTGGCTTTGGGAACAACTTGCCAAAGTAGGTGGGAAAAGATTCCGTACTCAGTTTTGTCAGTGATTTGTTATGGCAGACTTGGGGATGAGGACAGCTACCCACCTGGAACTGAACTCATTAAAAAAAATAGTTCACATAGGCTGCTAAGTATTTGCCATCTGCTAATCTGCAATTTATCTCATTTCTTTTTCTTTATGTATATACAAAAAGAATACTATTCTTGGAAGCAGAATTCTGAAAGGATTTATGTGCTGTGAAACAGACATAGGCACTGTGAAAAAGGGTATTAGATATGCTTGTACCCTCCCAAGATACAGCTTTCCAAGTCTTTAAACATCAGAAAGAAATTAAAGGGTTTGTGGCACTTGCTTTCCTGGAAAGAGAGAACGTAGAAGCCAAAATAGTTTTCTCTTAAAACTGTAAACAAACAAACTCGCTCTCCCAAGCCAAATACAGTACAGCTAAAATGACTTCATGTGATGCTGCCAAGAAAGCATGGTGACAGCCATAATGTAAATGCATGGATGGATGTATTTTTACATTATTTCAAAGAGGAAAATGAATGAAAGAAGCTGAAATCGTCAAGCAGTAGGTGCTGGGCGAGTAACAGACTTTCTTATGTAAAAACACCCCAAAACCCAGTTGATACTAGCTCCCACATTAGTTTGACACCCATCCTCCTTAATGCGATTTCATCTTGCTTGGGTTTATTTAACTGTTTTGGTTATTTCAAAGGTGCATGCCACGGTTTGGAGGGTGCGTTTGTTTTTTTTAAGTCTTGTTTTAAACAAAGCATCAGAAAACATTTTTCAAAGACTTTGAAGGAATTGTGCATTTCCCAAGTAACACTTTCAACACTTTTCATTTGAAACATATTGCAAGAAACTCGTTTAATTCTCTTCCTTTAATTAAAACATCACTGAAATTCAGCCCAGTATGTGAAGTCTTAAAACCTTCTAAACCTAACTTTAGGGAAACAATTCTATACATAAGAAAGCCTTCATCCCAGTCTCCTAAGGAGCAGTCAAGAGCATGATGTTTGGCTCCAGCTTCCCTTTTCCTTAACACCATGCTGTGGAGGAAGGCATGAAAAGTGAGGTTAATGATGGAGGTCAGTACCAGCAATGTTTCAGTATTTTTCACTCTCTCAGGGCAGTGTTTTCCAGAGCATGAGCAGAAGTGTCACATACATTACCTTTTCCTTACTGCAGTTCATTGATGGCACAAAACAGTAGCAAGCTACAGCCAAAGTTAAGGCAAGGCACATTCCCTATCCTACACTTAAGAAATATGTAAGGTGCAAGGAAAAGCAATCAAAACCCAGGGGAAATTACTATAATTGACACACTGCTGACTGGGTACCACTACAATCTTTAAGGTAGTCTTAATCCATGCATTTTTCTACTTCAACTCTCAGTACAGAAAGTACCTTTGTACACAGAGTACAGATTTCTGCAAGTTACAGCAGACTCGAATCAAAGCTACCAAAGTACTATATGTTAATCTGCTTCCCAGGAAGCTATTTCTGTGCCTGCTTCAGCTTTTTCTCCTCAGCTCTTTCTGCAACAGAGTCCATCACCAAGTTTGCATGCACTTATTTTTTAAGCCTTAGGGAGGAGAAGGGTTCCTAAAATATCACTGATAAATAAAGAAGCAAGCCTGGAAAGTTTCAGCTCAAAAGGCTGAAGAGTCAGAGAGAAAAAAAAAAAAAAAACAAAAAAAAAACAGAAATCAGCAGGTGAAAACAGAAACCCCATAAAGTTTCATGGGTTCTGTCATACAGCATGGATGAATGGTTCAATAGGCAGACCATGTGGTTGAAAAACAAAGACTGGTGTTGCGGCATCATCATGATAACCCCTATGTCCCCAAATCCTCTGCATTCTGATTCCTTTACCTGTTTAATGTATGCCATAGTGCTAGCCTAACTGCAGTACAGAAGGGAATATTTTGATTATAAGCATCGAATTAAACGGTTATATGAGTTTTTAGGAGCAAAATAAAAAATTCACTTAGAATTATGAAAAATCCTTCTCCATACCATCTTTTTTGAGATACTGCTGCCATTTCCAGTCAGGGTAAGCCGTTTTTCCTCCTTTGTGTTACACAATTAAAAGCCTAACCTTGCATTCTTCCTTACAAGAAGAACCTTAATAATAAAGCCCCAGAGATACCAGTAGGTATTTTGGCATCCACAGTTACACATACAGACACTAGGGATGCTAGAAACTTTCCCAGACCATTACAGGACATTATTAATACAGCTGTAATTTAACACCATTAGTTTAACTTTGAGAAGGAGAAGGTACTTCTCATGGCAGGAGACCACCACCAGCGGCAGGACATGCCCATCACCCCAGTACCAACACATGCAGTTAGGAATACAGGGCCAGAATAAAGCTGTGCAGCCATGGAGCCTGAGGCTCTGTGCACACAGGCAGCTATGTACCATAATCCATCTCATTGCCCACAACAAGTATTTTGTGACCAAATTGCTCCTAGTGGATCTCACTACAGTGAGGGGTAGAAACCATCTGATTTCCAGTTTAAGCCTATCCAGGGCCAAGTTTATGCCCACTTGTTCTTTTGCAAATATTGCTCTTGGGTTTAAATAGCTTTTTCCCCTCTCTGGCATTTAGCCCTGGATGTATTTATAGAGTGCTGTCAAATCCCCTCTCAACTCTATTCTGCTAAACTAAACAAGCCAATCTCTAACAGTCCCTTCCCATAAGATAGGCTTTCCAAACATTTAATACCTCCGCAATACTTTCCATAGATTTTACATGTGTTCTAGCTCTAGTTCAACTTTGACACAGTTACTTTTTAAAAAGTATGCAATATTCTAAATCAAGCTGTCTAGTGTCTTGTGGAAGGGTTTCCACTGAGGTACCAGAGGTATCTGACTTCTCTGCAGTTTCACGACTGTCCAACCATCACCATGTCACTAGCTAGAATAGGATGGACAGAGCTAACTTGGAAGGTTTAGTCCAAGACTCAGCCACACAGAGAAGTAGCACCATTAGTTAAGAGTGAAGAGGGTCACTCCAATTCTCAGCACTGCAATTCCCTAACAGGTCAGAGATAAACACTTGCTGTCTTCCACATCTCATTTTGAACGCAAACACTCCAAGCATCCTCAGCCCCTAACCTTTATAGAACATGGATTATGAATACAGATGTATTAACAGCATCTCCTAGAAGTTTTTTCTTACTGTTGTTTTCCCTATGGTGGCATCTAAGGATGCTCTCTAAGAAGCTCACCATGGTATGCATTAGCTAACAATGTGGCATTAAGACAGCTGCTACTTGTCTATTTTACAGCCTATGGCTCTGAAAACAGACCAGGTAAAAAGGTAACAGTAGATAGGATAACAAAACAAGACACAACAACGAGGCACTGTAAGTTAATACTTATCAGCATTACTTGATGTAGCCTACCTTTTTCCTTTACTCAATTTCAACTCACATATGTTGCTTTGGCACTTACACTGGGAGCAGATTATGCATTACAGCTTCTGCATCATATACACTCCGAGATTTCCAAAGATGCACATATATAGAGGCACAACCAAGCCCTTGTTACCCTTGTGTTTTAGCAGGTACAGACTTAAGGAGCTGTTAAGTCCTGAAGCACCTTCCCTTTCACAAATAGTGCAATCCTCACACTATCCTAAAAACTGATACTGTATCACCAGCTGGAGCTGGGCTTACAGGTTCAAAATCTTTGTTTTCCCACCGAATTCCTTGTACAAGCTCTCCACTATCCTCAAATATATAGTTGAGTTCCTGAAAGTATAACCCATCTTTCCCTCCATAATATTTAGGAAGGATTGTTACATTGTAGTGGCTTAGAAACAGGGTTTTCCACTCAACTTGTTCACATTCCCAAATTTGTGATACCAAAAGCACAATCAGTGGCCAGCAAAACAGATATTTATAGATATTGTAAAGACATAAAGATTAATATACCAGGTAAAGGTAGAAATAAAAGCATCATTTGGGCCTTGGTTTTGTCTTTCTTACCTTAGTGTGCTTTGATTTCTTTGAAGTGTAATTTTAATTTTCAACTACAACATTTCATTAATGTTTTAACCATGCATCATAGAATTGTGCAAGCATAACTTCCTCAATTTTTATTCTAAGAAATATACATGCACCCTTTATACAAGAAATCCAAAAGAGCTTCTGCTGCATCGCCAAGTCACCAACAATACATGATGGGTAGAGGTCATTTTGAAGTTCACATCCTAGGCTCACCTACTCATCCCAGGCAGGGTTTACATTCTCAGGAACTTTGCATTTCCACAGATCTATAAGGTTGTTTGAGCCCCACTAACACACATGAACACAGCACTTACAAGAGCAGCAACCAGCAGAACAGCAGCAACAAGCTACCAGTGAGAAGATCATGCTGGTAGCTCTCCTAACAACACTCACAGCACACGGAGCCATTGCACACAATTCGTATATAGAGGGTAGCAGCCACCTTCCCCATGTTATAACATGAGCACTAAAATGCTACTGTTTGCCACATTTTATATGTTCTTAGTGATTAGGTACAACTGTTCATACATGTATATTTTTAAATACAGTGAACACAAACCTTAAATACAAATTTAATGAGAATAGGTTTGAAGTGATAAAAGACAATACCTTTCTTAAAAAGAATCCAGTTTACGTTTCTTCAGGTCAGATAACTTCATTTCTAGCTCTGAGAATACTTAGCCTGTTATTAATAAATAAATAAATATATGTGGTGGGTTTCCACTTTTCAGTAAAATTTCAAAAATCCAGATTTGGATGAAAACAGAGCTCATACTCTCTCTTCCACCAGAGATGATCTTCATTGAAAGAACTTCCCACAGAAACAGACTGCATATCAAACTTTTCCCTTTTTCATTTAAAGCTTCCTGTAGCTTTTTGGAGTTAGGTATGGGTGTTGTTTCAGTATTAGAGATTTGGGGGAGACTTTCGGTAAGTCTGTAGAGATGTTCGTAAAGTCACACGAATGCCTGCTTGCATTGTCCCATCAGCAGCTGAAATCTCCCTTTAAAGATGCTCACTAACACAAGGCAAATACTTGGCAATCACCATGACAAACACAAGGTTCTACACCTGGGTCAGAGCAATCCCAGGCACAGCTACAGGTTGGGCAGAGATGAGATTCAGAGCAGCCCTGAGGAGAA
>JASSUY010038617.1:0-44760 GCA_032466535.1 Forpus xanthops | reverse complement strand
TGCTGTGCTGCAACACATGCATTTTTAAATTAACACAACAGCTCTACAAGACAGACAATGGATTCCATCTGTCAAAACAGAGATGGTCTCTGCTATCAGGTCAGCTTGCAATGTCTAGTTTGTCCTTCCAATTGGAAAGTACCAAACAACATACAGATAGCTTAAAAGAAGGGACTGGGACTTGCCCAACATCAAACAGGAAATCCATGGCATGTAGATTTTCTGATAGCCCTCAGTTAGCCCAGCAAACACTGGACCAGTCTTCTTCACATGAGGATATATACTGAAAAGCTATGGAAGGCAGCAGAGCTATGATAAATTCCACTATTGCAACATATGATAAATCTACTGTGATCAATCTTCATCCTAACTTAAGAGTTTGGTTTCTGGCTCCTTCTTCTATGAAGAACTGGAAGAACTGCCTTTGATTTTATTTGCAGAAAGAAGTGGGGAATGCACTTGATCAGTCCAATTAAGACAACTTTCAATACCACAATGCTTATTTTCACATCACTGCAAATGTTCATATCCAACCCATTCAAATGCATATGTACAACATGAAAAAGCATCTATTTCAATTTATCAAGTAACTGGATTCCAGCATTCAGCTGTTGATTGAATGCCCAGGTAGTACTATCAATGACCACATAGTGAAAAATTCAGCAGCAGAATTCACTTTCAACAATTTCCTAAAAAAACTCCAAAAAATCAGTTCCTTAAAGCCCAGGGAACCAAGCTGGGCAAATTCCAGACCCACAAGGAAGCCAGCAATGACCTGTGTTTTGTTTCTCAAACAAATACGCGCCAGCTCTATCAATTTGATCAGAAATTTTGCTATTGCTTCTTTTCCTTTAAAATCTCATCTATGTATACTGTTCTGCCATGCTGTTCTAGAACTGTCTTCTGAATTTTTAAACTGCTCCTGACTGTTTTAGGGTCTGATTCTGGGTATTTGGGTATTTAAGGTTGGTAATAGTCCATATTTCTCACAATTATCTGCTCACAGAAAAGGTTAGGATTTCTCCTTTCTTCAAACACAGTTCAGTAAATCAGTCTGTCCTACTAACATTGCTAATAGTATGGCTGTAATGTGAGTACAAATACTGCATAAAGCCTTGTGGGGCATTTAAGAAACACCTACAGTTTACATCATATTATAACTTACAGTGAGAGTGCAATGACAAGAGAGAGAAAACACTCTTTAACCCTATTGAAGAAACAAAATCCAAACTGTTACAGGCTTCTGTACAACAGCATATTAAAATACAAAAGCTTTTCCCACAGGAAGTTAAAGAAATGAGGGTTTGTGTACCTGGAATGTGCCTAATAATTTTAGAGCATCTCCAGAGATAAAATATGTTAATAGTTTGTCTATAAGCAAATGACACAATCAGGCACATTCAGAAACATGAGAAAAAATCAGGATGTTGACTTAGGTTCAGACTCCAAGTCCACAGAAACCAATTTGAGCCCCTCTTCATTGCCTTCAAAGGACAATGGATGAGGCTTTTAATCCTCCAGTGTTTATGGCACAAGACAGATCTTTAATGTTTTCATGCTTGACGAGAATCTATTGCTTGGTTAGAAGTACAATGCTTTGGAAACACATGCTCTAAAACTCCACAAACACATCTGTAAATGCAAAGAAGATTGTACAACCAGTCCATTAGGAGACAATTTGAAGAAGGCAAGTTCGTAAAACCACACAAAATGAGTCAGTAAGCAGGAGAGACTCTTTAAAAGTAATAAATGCAGATTTGTTAACAAATTAACATTCCTTACTAAATTAACACCACTGAGAGCAGCAGGTCCTCACAACTCAACAGCTCTAAGGTAGTCAATACTGATTTGCAACCTGTATCCGCTACTATTCTGTTTGGTCATGTAAGCTCTTGCCAGGTCTGCTGCTTTTACAGCCAGAACTGTTCTGCAGAGGTACAGGTGGGCTTGGGCTGCACACAAGGGCTGCAGATTATGCATCAGCCTTACTGACCATACCACAGAATGTAGAGCTTCCTCTCAACACAGATGCAACTGAGTGCCAGTCTAAAGCAGTGTTTTCTCTTTGATCCTGATTATTCTTAAGGTCTTTTCTCTCTCTCAAGCTGTTCCCTGTCAAATACGTTCCTTAAAGCACTGAGAATTTAGTAGGGTGGATATGTTATACCGAGTGGGCACAACTGGATAGGAGTAGAGGCAGCTGGACAGTGTTGTTCCTGAAAACATGAATTCCAAAGAATGGTGTCCCCAGTGACTCATGTATAGTTCGTAGAGTGAGTGCTTCATGATCCCATTTTCCTCTGGCTAGATTGCATTTCCCATTAAGCAAACACTGTGCTCTCATGACAAATTCACATGAGATATCACAGGAGTCCCATGGCCACTTGGTCTGAAGAAGAAACAGGCATGAGATACTTGAACGGTGGCTAGCAGGAAGCTCTATAGTGGCATTCCTGAATAAGTTCATCTTTCAGCTATAAGCCTTCACTTTTGGCTTTGGAAGAGAGAAATGCTTCAGATGAAAAGACTACGGAATTTACCAGAGAATTATCACTTCTCACACAAGGTTTGCTTCTGTCAGAGGGTCAATCCTCCAGGAGAAGTGAGCATCAGAGGGAAATGTACGTACTACCCTGCTTTTCTGTATGCAACATTTTAACATGAAACTTTAGCTTCTCCTAAAATGGATGTGCAAGAGATGAGAGCTACATATGCATTTCTTTACCAAGTTATATATCTTCAAATTTCTTCTTGTTCTCTAAAGCTCTTTCAGCTAGTTTGGGGTAGTTATTAGATAGACAAATAGTGAAAATAGCTGAAGCACAGAAGGAACTGCACTGAAGTGGGCTCCTCCCCAGCCTGCTTCCCTGAGTACCCTGTAAATAAGCACTCTGACACTGCTTACTGTAAACTGGAGCATCATGAAGGCCTTTTAAGGCAGGCAGTTTAGCACACCCTCTACCCTATGATTTCTTTTTAACTCAGGGATAATTGGTGCTTGCTAATTGACTTTTATCTGTAGCTCTGGAGCATGGAAAAAAAACTAAACATTAATAACTTGTCCCCACCTCAACCCTTGCTTGGCCACCCCTTCAATACTTGACATGCTAAAACAAGAGATCTTGTTGCAAAAGTTTCATAGGTCCTTGGCATATGTGATCCCAGGCATTTTTCTCACAAGTCTGGTCCAAATTCCAGTCACAACAGAATCATACAGTAATTGAATTGATTGGTTGTCAGCTTTAAAAAGGCAACTACGTCACTCTTTATCAGTGTATTTTTATCACATTGGCCAGTATCATGCAGACCTCTGTGTAGGGAGGTTACTTGATCCTGCAGGAACTGCTCTGAGGTTGGTTGAGTTTTTTTTTTTCACCAGCTAATAGCATTTAGCATTTCACCAGGCCACATTAAACTCAATGTACAAGCGGTTAAGGAAAGTACTGTATCTGGCACTGTCTAATGTCACTGACATGAAATATGAGCAGCTGTGCCAGCATTCCTGAACTCTGAAAGTACTTTACCTTCCCTCTGTCTTTTGGCAATTAAATACATTTTAATACATTTTGGGGAAATAAATACATTTTAATACAGTGCTATAATGTTAGGTAGGTCAAAGGATTAACTATGTCTTGTCATTCAGATATTAAAAGAAATCATGACCATGTTAGTCATAGAGATGACTAGCTGCCTTTTATCTCCAGGTTCACCAGGCAGAGGATTTACAGTACTCTGTAAGAGGCAGAGCTATATGACAATTTAATGAAAGTGTTCTCCACAGTTATTGAGTAGGCATGCACACTCACTGCAGTAGTTATTCTGACTGCTACTTTAGCTTCAGCACACTGTCATTAGATATCTTTGGCTGAGCTTTAATCTTAGGAGAAGCAAGGTCAAAACTTCAATTAATATCAACAGGCATCAAAAGCCCCTATTTCAATGAACTTGAAAAAGGAGAAGCTTCATATTTTGTATGTAAGTCAAGAATGGGGATATTTTTCTCTGCTTGTTTTTGTATTACAAAAAAACTAATTACAAAAATATATTATTTTCTGTTGATTCTGATCGTATAAACCTGTGAAGGAAAGAAGCATTTGCCTTCCAGCATAATCAATTGATCCCTTTCAACAGATCAATCTTCACATGAACATGGCTTCACTGGCCTTTACATATAGGCCAGATAGTCTCTGAGGCTGGTGGGCTTCTGCTAATGGTAACTGGTTCCTCCTGGTCACTCATCAAAAGACACCTCCTTTTGAACGTCAACTATGGAGTACTCATTGCAGACAAGCATGCAGCGGTTTCCCAAGTGTGTGGGAAGATTCTGGGGAAGGGATACCAGGAAAATGAGCCGCGTAGAAGCAAGAAAAATCTATTACTGTCCATTTGCCTGTTGTTTGATAGGATTTTTCTTTTGATGCATTAAAATATCCCCCAGCAAGATCCTCAGGCTACGCAAAACCAGCCTGACTCTACCAATTTTGCAGTTTTCTGGGTGATTTATACCTGGTGAAGAGCTTACTAGCTTGCATGGAAAAGAAAGGAAAACAGTTATATGAGGAGGGCTGAGGAAACATTTTTCATGGTGAAGATAATACAAGAACAATGGGATGCCCCTGTGCAGAAAATGGAGCCAAAAGGGCCATGGACCATGAAGTCAGAACAGATGTCAAAATGGAAATTTCCTTTTACCAATGGTGGCTATAGCTTCCTGTCAAACAGCTTTAGAGGGGCTCAGTTCTGAACCAGACAACCGGTATGTCCTATATCTCTCTTTTTCTTCTCTCTTGTTTTTTTTTTTTTTTAATAAAGAGAAGCTTTATATTAATAAAGTGATTAATACAGTGATATGTAAATCAAGTAAAATTAAAGCAAATACCATACAAGCATCAGGGCAGCACCAGCAGATTCCTTTCCAATTTAAGCAGCAAAAAACAAACATTCATTGCCAGAGGCAGCTGTGTAGTCACTCCTAAGTATATCCCTTCCTTGAAATTCGAGGGATCTCAGTTTAGGAGATCCAGAATCCCATGTGATGGTTGATTTCCGGTTTTGCAGTACAAGAGAAAACCATTTTGAAAGTACAAGATTGGCAAAATGCAACTGAACTCCAGAGACACATACGAAGATTCTTGGGAAGAATGCAGTAAATGTTGTAAATATTCTTTTTCTGCATTGATTTGCTCATTTTTTTAAAGGAAAAAGAGTACTATATAACAGCTTGGATATTATCATGACAACTATTTGCCTCTCAACTCACCCAAAATCAAAGGACTAAAACTTGTGAAAGGGCAAAATTTCATGACCAGACCTTGGAAGCTTTTTAGGCTCCCACACAGCCACCTACTTGAAGACTCAATTTATTTCTGACTTGAAGAAGAGTTAGCAACAGCCTGTGTGTGACTGTATGACTTAAACACTGAGAAATGGTATCTGGATATCTCCTACTGCGGTAAGTACTAGAGGTGAGACAAAATAACACCTTTGATTATCCCTTTAGGCATTTGACTGTCAGCAACATAGCAGAGGGAAAACACTAAAAAAAGAAAAAGGGAAACACTGTTTTCACATGAACTCTGCATGAAATAATATGTTATGGAGTTAATAGCCCGATATTCAGCTGATTTAAACCAGCACTGTTAAGTTCAAGTCAAAGAAGCTCTGCTAAGTTATTATAGCTGAATATGTGATGATTAGCTATTTCTATTGCCTGGAAAAGCACAAAAAAAAGCAATTTTCTTAGAAATTCCTGAACAAAACTGATCAGTATTTTGCTGTATTTTACGTATATGTTTCTTAGAAATGGGAAGAAAATAGCCCTTAACGAAGTAAAACCTGCAAACTTATTTGTGAATGTTATCTTACAGTACTAAATAGTTTTCATTAGTAAACAAAGTTCAGTTCAATCCCAGATTATCTGTTTTATGTGAACCTGGATTCAAAATGCTGCTTTTCTCATTAAGAAAGGGATGTTCCCCTTAGATTAAAAGGAAGGTGGACTACCTCAAAACCTCTTCCAATCCAGTTTCAATTCTTCCCCTATGGTGTCCCTATTCTCAACTCAGACTTATTTCTGTATTTATTTTAGAAGTCAGTCTTCCAGGATCTCATGATGTCTTTAGCACATGGACGGAGTATGGAGTTTGGTGCCAGGAATGCAGTGCAAGAGGAAGAAAAAAAAAAGGAAAAAGAAAAAGGAAAAAAAAAGAGAAGATCTGAAAAAAACAGAATACAAAACCACAGAGAAAACAAGCAAACAAATGAACCAAAGCACACTGGGCTTCAAAAATGAGCAACCACAGTGGGGTTCCACTGCAATTTGATTATGTAATAATCTCCTTTCTTCCCCCAGAAGGTAATGCAGAGTTGTTAAGTTCAACTGTAATACAGAGGATGTTGTTTGTTAGAGTGGAAACAAAGTGACAAGCCAGTTCCTTTGCCAGGCCTGCTTCCGATACTTGAGAGAAATGCGGACATTATGTGTTGAGTGTCAATCTGAGTTAGTTTTATTCAGCTCTAGGAACAGAAAGACTTTGCCTCACCCCCAGGGTGCACACAACAAAGGCTAGGCCCCTCCCATCGGCTGAGTTTACTTTAGCTATAAGTTATATACTGCAATAGAGGAGTATGGCATGTCTTCTGTGAGTGAAGTGCTGCAAAATTGATTTATGCAGATGAAATGACTCTTCTTTAATATCTTCCTTGCTATTTGTCATGGATCAAATTCTTCCAGCTTCTTGCAGCGCATGGTGCCCTGCTCTTCAGGGAGACCCTACTGCAGGATATGGTATTACGTTTGAGGGAGGTTTGTCAACACTTGCCATGTTTTCATAAGGATGGTGGGACCAAGTCAGAAGTTCTGCAGAGATCTTAACCTGTGTTTTCTCTGTAGGAAAAGATGCTTTGGATGGCAGCTAAAGACAGAGATAGGGATTCCTAAATACTCAGAGAAACAGACTAAGTCTGGCAGGTTCTGGCATTTGACATTCAGCATGTGGTTTTGTGTGGATTGATGTTTAACCAACACTACCCTGGGCCTTCCTGAATAAAATTACAAAAGACTATTCAATCATAGTTTGTCTCTCAACTGGTCTTGGAATAGGCTTTTCTCATAACTAAAGAACTGTGCCATTTGCAGCTTATTTCTGCTGGGACATGCTGGGACTGTCATGACCATGCAATATAATATAAAGATGTACTGGTAATTTGGAATACCAGGGAACAGAAGTGAGTTTTGCAATGGTTACTCTACCCATGATTTAAACCAGAGAAGAATGAAGACTTCATGACTGATAATTCTGTTCAAAGTCAATCAGATCAACCACCAATTTGTACATGATTGATTTTGTACAAGGCAGTTTTCTGCAAGTAGAAAGTCTAGCATACAGATTTTAAAGGTTCTGCTTCTTTTCACTAACATTTGGGGACAAACATTTTAGGCAATTATTGTAATTATGATAAGAACTCCATTTCCCATATGAACTACAGAAAATGAGTAGCCACACAGGACCGTATAGCTACACTGACCCTCCCCCAAGAAAATCCTCCACGCAGACAGTGCGAGATTGTTTATTTGATACATCAGTGTTAAAATCATACAAATACACATGGATGAAAATTAGGAATTAAATCATGTCTTCTCTTTGAGTCCCATTAGGGGAGCTGAAGGGAGCAAAGAGAGGACAAAGTAAGGTGAAGTCAGCGTGAAGGAATGTAGCTAATGTTCCTTATCTGACCTCATGCTGAGCCACAGCACCAGTGCGAAGCAGTTCTTCTATGGCATCATCCTCATACCCCAGCGTGCCTTTCAGTACCTCCACTGTATGCTGTCCAACAAGAGGAGGTGGTTTCGGATGTGACATAGCAAAATCACTGTATCTGACACCCGGTCCTGTAAAAAAAGCAGAGGAGGGCAATAATTTTCAAGTTACTGCCCATATTTATATCGTAGTGTCTAGGTTAGTTTAAAGGAAAGCATCTCATTTTCACAGCAGTCTTACCACAGAAAGGTTATATTCTGGAATTACAGACTACAAAAATTCCAGTTCACAATAACGTAACAATAAGCAAGTTTTAAGTAGTTCATCTAAATACAGAACTGCTGAACTTAGAATTTGCCCAATTTTAAGAAAACCTTCCTATTGTTCCCAGTGGTAAGGGTATCGGGGTACTCTGAGTCATAAGGTGATTAGTAACAGCCAACATGGCTTCACTAAGGGCAAATTGTGCTTGACCAATTTGGTGGCCTTTTATAATGAGGCCATGGTACTGGTGGATAAGGGAGGAGCAACTGACATCATCTACCTGGACTTGTGCAAGGCATTTGACACTGTCCCACACGACATCCTTGTCTCTAAATTGGAGAGGGATGGATCTGATGGATGGACAACCTGGTGGATAAGGCACAGGCTGGCTGGTCACACTCAGAGAGTTGTGGTCAACGGTTCAATGTCCAAGTGGAGACCAGTGACGAGTGGTGCTCCTCAGGGATTGGTATTGGCACTGATGCTATTCAACATCTTTGCTGGCAACATGTACAGCAAGACTGAGTGCACCCTCAGCAAGTTTGCAGACAACACCAAGTTGTGTGGTGCAGTTCACATACAGGAGGGAAGGAATGCCATCCAGAAGGACTTTGACATACTTGAGAGGTGGGCCAATGCCAACCTCATGAAGTTCAACCAAGCCAAGTGCAAGGTCCTGCACCTGGGTTGGGGCGATCCCAAGCACAAATACAATCTGCCTGGAGACTGGACTGACAGCAGCCCTGAGAAGGACTTGGGGGTATTGGTTGACAAGATGCTCAACATGAGCCTGCAGCATGTGCTCACAGCCCAGAAAACACCCATGTGCTGGGCTACATTGAAAAGAGCATGCCCAGCAGACCAACAGAGAGAAGAATCCCCCTATACTCCACTCTTCTAAGAACTTCCTTCCCCTCCTCTCTCACCCTGCAGTCCCCTGTCCATATCTGGAGACAACAAAACAAGAGGCAGGTGGACCTGCTTGAAGGAGCCCCGAGGAGGCCACAAAGATGCTTCAAAGGCTGGAACAGCTCTGCTCTGGAGACAGGCTCAGTTTGTCTTGTTCAGCCTGGAGAAAGGTCTAGACAGACCACAGAGCAGCTCTCGCTACCTAAAGGGGCTGACAAGAAATCTGGAGAGGGTCCTTTTATACAGGCATGTAGTGACAGGACAGGGGAGAATGGCTTTAACCTGACAGAGGGGAGATTCAGATTAGACATTAGGGAGAAATTCTTCCATGTGAGGGTGGTGAGGCACTGGCACAGGGTGCCCAGAGAAGCTGTGGCTGCCCCGTCCCTGGCAGTGTTCAAGGCCAGGCTGGATGGGACTTGGAGCAACCTGCTCTAGTGGAAGGTGTGCCTGCCCATGGCAGGCGGTTGGAACTGAATGAGCTTGAAGGTGCAGTAGCAGTAGCTAGGGATTATTCTATATCACAGAATTAGGATAAGTCAACAACATCATGCTGCTGTGAAAAAGGCAAATGTCATACAGGCACATACAAACAAGAGAGAAGCCTGCAGAACATATCAAATAATCTTTTTGCTCTAGCTATTGATGGCAGGTGGTAGCTGGAGCAGTGCCTGTTGTGGTGCCCCCACTGCACAGCCGTCTGGAACACCTGAAATGGTTCTAGAGGACATGAACCAAAACAATCAGTGTAAACATGACAGTCTGAACAAAGTGGGACTGTGGACTTAAAGTGAAAGGACAGGGAAAAATAGCTTTTGTCTTCAAATTAAAAGAACCTCAACCCAACCAAGAACGAAAATAACTGATTTAAATTGCAACTTAGGAACCTGAAGTGAGGGACTAGGAAATTATAAAAGAAAATGTTTATAATGGCAGGGTTAGAAAAACGCTGAAACAGGGCATACGAGGAGGCTGTGGAGTTCTTATTGATCAGGTCTTCAGGAACAAGAATTATTCAAGCATAGCTGATTTTATGGCTCATCCCTGGGGCTTACTGATGGATTAGATGATCTCTCATAGCCCCTTTCACCCACTAACAGTCATCGAAGCTAAGATACAGCTCACATCGGGGATAACTTTTCAATTAACTTATTCCACTAATTCTACTCATTTTGAATACAGCTCAGTTTTCAGAGGAAATCCCAAGTGAGCGATCAGTACATTTTAAACAGACAGGTGACATCACTAGGCAATATTTGTATTAATTCCTCTTCCTAGGACTGACTGAGGGCTGAACTGGCACTAGCGCAAGCCACAGGAATGGTCTATTTGTGCCAACTGAAATGCTTCTGAAGATAATTTCAGAGCAAAAATGCCCCTTAGAGATTTATTAGTTTAGAAATTCAACAAAGCCACAAAACAATTGGGCAACTTCTATTAAAAATTATACTAATATATAGGTATAAGGCAATCTTCTTTCAGATGTATCTGAGAACTTTTTATACTGAGACATCAGCAAACCTCAAAGGAACTAGTTTAGTAGCTGTATTTCTCACTTGCTTGTGAACATTTTTGCTAGTATAAAAATTGTGCCTCTCAAACCCTGGGAGGTTTTGCAGAGATACAAAAAGACACAGAATAAAACCTCTAATGAGAGAAACCCAAAACTGACATTAAGTGTACAACAGGCATAGAATGCTTCACGCTCCCCAAAGAAAATTAATCTTACAAACTAGAGCATGCTAGAAAATTGCACAGCAATTATAAAACCAGTGTCTTCCTTGAGCTTTTATTGTCTGATGCATAATTCATCACGCTACTTTTCACTTTGATAGAGTTATAAAGTTATCTGCATGCATTCAAAGGAGCTACTTGCTAATGATCCATCATTAACGATTCTCTGTTCTTTCCTTGTGTAACTTCTACTTGGCTTCTGTGTCAATTAGGAGGGTGCAAAGCTTGCCAGTCAGGCTTCAGCAATCCCACGCTCCTACTGAACAACGCTCCAGGAAAGCAACCAGCAGAATGCTATGCAAATGCTAATTAAACACAACTGCCTTATGAGGAAACCATCCCTTGAGGCAGAAAGAGGTGAACTGCTTTAATTAAGGTCAGAAGCATTTGCATGTGGGTGAGTTACAGGGAGCCTTGCAGATGAAAACAGGCCTTTGCTAGGGTAAAATCAGGGTTACTGGTTGGAAGAGGTAAGACTGCAGACACCTGGGCATCCTGGCTGTCAGCAGGACCCTATACTCAATTCAGCCATGTAGCTAAAGGGACATATGGTCACCTGAAAAAAAAGCAAGGAAGGAATGAGTGGTAGCTGTGATTTACTCTTGTCCTGTTAAATTAAAAAGAGCCTGCTTCTCTTTTTGCTTTGATTATCATTGCCAGTAATCCAAAGAGCTCTTTCACCACATTTAAATTCTGGGCTAATCTTCTTCTATTGCTATTATCATTTTGACTTTGGCACATCGCTAAAACACATGCTGTGCACACCATGTAATGTACAAGAGTTAACAGTGCAACAATAAATCAAAATTTGTATCAGTTGCAATCACAATGACAACTGTGCAAAGCACAGTATACAAATGTGGATAAAGGTAATAATCTTTGCTTTGTCCTAACAAATAGCAGTCTCACAGCTCTGTACAGCAATCACAGGGTAACATTTTTTCCACAGCACAAGTTAGAGCATACTGAAGCAATCCAACTCACAAACCTACATAGAGGGAATCAGGCCTGGCGACAGCCAAGCTCAGGGAAAAGTAATGATTATTCACTATTCAAGTGGGACAAGGAAAAAAAAAAATGGGAAGTCTGAGCTAACGTATGTGTACACATTCTGCTTGCAACATACCTACATTTACAAGAAAGAGCAACAAGAAACCCAATATCACTTGTTCATTAGTTCTACCCCAGCTCACAGTGTAGTTTATATACATGTAGGAATCAACTGAAAATTAACTGTATTGGTTTTGTATGTCAAGGTTTTGGTAGCGGTGGGGGGGATAGAGGAGCTACAGGAGTGGCTTCTGTGAGAAGCTGCTAGAAGAAGCTTCCCCCATGTCCAACAGAACCAATACCAACTAGACCCAAGAGAGATCCACCACTGGCCAAGGCCAAGCGTATCAGCAATGGTGGTAGCACCTCTAGGATAACGTATTTAAGAAGGGAGAAGAGTTACTCTGCTGGAGCAACTGCAGCTGGGGAAAGGAGTGAGAACGTGAGAGGAACAGCTCTGCAGATACCAAGGTCAATGCAGGAGGAGGAGAAGATGCTCCAGGTGCTGGAGCAGATTCCCCTACAGCCCCTGGTGCAGCCCATGGTGAGGCAGGCTGTGCCTTTGCTGGCCACTGAGAACCCCATGCTGGAGCATCTGTTTCTGAAGGACTGCATCCATGGAAGGGACCAATACTGGAGCAGTCTGTGCCTGAAGAACTGCACTCATGGTAGGGACCCATGCTGGAGCAGTTCATAAAAGAACTGCAGCCCATGGGACGGACTCACATGGAGAAGTTTGTGGAGGACTGTCTGCTGCAGGAGGGACCACACAGTGGAGTAATTCCAAGTCTGTTTTGCCCATGATAGTAACTGTGAATTATCTCCCTCCTTGTCTTTATATCAACCATGAGCCTTTTGTTATATTTTCTCAGCCTATCTAGCAGAGGAGTGATAGAGCAGCTTTAGTGGGCACCTGGCATCCAGCCATGGTCAACCCACCACACAAACGAAAGAGTTGCGACCCTTCCAATAACATGGTGTTGCTACATACCAGTTTTGCAATTTCAATGAAATATCAACAGTCAACAGAGATGGCCCAGAGCCAATACATTTGGACCCAGATCCCATATATGCTACAAGTGTTTGGAACATACAGTCAGCTGGTTATGAAACTGGCCTAAAGGAAGATCAGCAGGAAACAAGCAGTGACTTTTAAGGCAATTAAAAGGAAAACAATACAGAATAAATCAGCAAGAATTGTTTCATGGCTACCATGAAGGGATATTCGAGAATTATAAGTAATGTGTGTAGGGATATGTTACCGGGATTAGACCAAGGAGACTTAATTTTGAATGTTTGTTCTCTTCCCTTTGGAAGAGATTAACTTCTGTCAATCTGCTAATCGTAGCTGAGAAGATGGGGTGACCGAGCTCACAGCACAGCCCAGTTTGGCTACACTGCCTTTACATCAGGCTTTTTCTCCTTGATGAACATAAAGTAGAAAAGAGCACACAGACAAGAAAGCACATTTAACAGTCCTATGAGCACAAGTAGTGCACACAGGCTTCAAGAAAATCTCCAGAATAAACGATGTGCTTCATCTTAACCAGGGAACTCCCACATTTTTCTATTTCTTACCACAGATCTAAAAGTTTGGGAGCTTGGGGTACTTTTCAGGAATCTATTTAATTGCTGGTAAAAATCCATCCCTTTTGCATTACATTAGAGCTGCTGATTTACCTTTAAAGAACAACTTGGAATAGATTTGGAAAAAAGCAATTAAGGAGATAATATTCAAAGACTTGCTCCTCCTTCCCTCACTGCAGCTTCCACTTCCTCCCCCACTTAAAGCACAGCCACACAAAGTGTTCACTTGGCATCCAGCACAGCTGAGAGGGTGGAAAACTTTGGCAGGATGAGTAGGAATGAGTAACTGAGAGTGGAGTGGATCGACAAACTTTTTCAAATGTTAATAAAATAAAGCAAACCTTCTAGGTGCCACGCAAACACAGCTATAACTAAATCAGTAAACAGGAGTAGCAAACAGTAAAATCAGTAGGGCAGGAAATAGTGCCAATTCCAGAAATACCTACAAGCCATCTGTTTACCTTTTCTCATTTGGCCAATGATTTCTGCTATGAGAAAGCTATGAGGACCATCCAGCATCACAGGAGGAGAGAATGCAGAAAGCAAAGTCTTATGTGGAGAATGAATTGCTAGGCAGAGCATAAACCTAGTTTATATGTGATAGCCATAGATGGGAGTTCAAAAATCAGGCAACTTTTGAACCCACACTTCAGCATTCAAAGCATCCATGACATACTTCTTAAACCCCTTTGCCAAGCACATTTATAAAGTACTTTCTTACCTAAAGCTGTATATATATGAATGCATTGAAAAAAAAACACCAACATTTTACGTATTTCTTATCAACCAACATCTTGGATATAATCAGTGTAAATACCACTCAACATTCATATAATGCTTTACATTTTCAAAGTGTCACCATACTGACTGTACCTAATTAATCTTGCAGGACTGCTGGAGTAAAGGAAACCATTTATCAGTCACTCTGGTTGCATATTTGAGAGTAATCCTGCATAATTACACCATTCAAACAATGAAATTTTGTAGGAGGACCTTTGGCACCAAAAAGCTGTGAGAAAGTTGCAGTATGGTGGTGTCTACTGCTTCCCACAGGTGGGAAATGTGGCCTAACTTTTTGTACAGACTCATATGGTCCCAGTCCTTCCTGAAACCCTCAAAGGCCTTAAAAGAAGATTCAAAGACAGGAAGGAATATAACTAGAAAGAATACCCAGAAGTAGCAATTTTAAAGAACCGTAAATTCCCTAGGTAATAATCTGTAGCTCTGTTTCCTAAGGAAACAAGTTTATGTGTCTGTGCTGTCTTTCTAATCATCTGTTTGTCTGCCTTGTCCCTGCCACACACAGTAACTTCTGAACCTGTCAATCTTGACAGAAGTGTAGAAATCCCAGGGAAAATTAAGTTCTTACCAGTGATGTGAAAATTTGCAACTGCTGAAGGACAGACACCCAAATTACTGCCCTGATGACATTAAGAAAACCCCAACGAAAGCAGCTGTTATATATTCTTTTTGGCCACAAATGGCTCACCAGTAAGTACAGACAGAGTTCTGTAAGAGTCACCTAGCAGATAGTGTCCTTTACAGGAGAGACAAGGCATAAAGAACATGAAGAAAGTTCAAAAGTTCCATAAGAATTACATACACCGTTTATAGAGGATGTAAGTCTGAAGGAAAACAGTATCTCATTCCAGTGTTCATGGAAAACTTCTAGGCATCATTCTTTCAGTACCATGGAAGATGTACTCAGGCTGTGCAAGCCCAAAGCAAGGAAATTAACAAATTTCTAGTTTAATGTCAAGTTGTTCTTGCAAGAAGGAGCTGAAGAACTAGATGGCAAAGAGTAACTAGGAGAAGCCCTGCAAAACTCTAAAAGGAAAAACATATAGAGGCAAGCCTAAACTACTGAAAATCCAAGCTAAAAACATTATTTGTCTCAACTCATAATCTAATCAGTACAAACCTCAATATATAATCCCAACACAGAATGTGGGTTAACCACATGATGTGTACCTAATGCAGAAGTTATGGGTGAGGCTGAAAGGGTTGTGCTAGGCGGGAGGTCAGGCTACACGATCATAATGAGTATTTCTGGGCACAGAATATACGAATTTCACAAATGCCCATTGGCAAAACTATTTCCACACACAGGACTGGGGTTAACATGGCCTACTTGAACCCCCTCTGATACTTAGGAGGTCAAGCCACATATTGTTTCAGGTAAACATCTTTATTGTAAACCCAAACATCTTAACTACTGTATCTTAAGGAGAGTAATTCTTGAGAAGTATGAAAACCTGGTGCGGAACAAGAAAAATCACAATGCTACCTGAAACAAGCCTCTTGTAAGGACAGAGAATTGCCCAGTTGCAACACGCTCACATGGTCGTGGAAGCTGAATCATGCCCCCAGCTGTGAAGGAAGCAAGAAGCTCCTCCGATCCCTCCTACCGAGTCTCATGAAAACTATTTACAAGTCCTGTGCCTTGTGGTTAGTATGACCCTGCATGCTGGAATAAGACATGCTAGCCAACCCAGAAAGTGTCTGTGTCTCCTCAGTACGCCAATTTGTTCTTTCCTGTGTCCTGTCTCCAAGCTAGATTCTTTGGCTCTTCAGAGACCCCCAAAGTAATCCTCTTGGCCAGCTGTGCATCATCAGAGTGGGAGCAGATGAGTTCTTCCTTGCAGATGAGCTATTCCTCACACTTCAGGCAACAAGATGAAGCCTGAATACCTGAAGTCGATTCAAATCTTTTGATTTGGGGATGCAAAACGAAGCACACTGAAGAACATACAGAGCCTGATCCTTTATTATATCCTGAGGCTGGGTATAATTTTCTCTCTAATCAATCACTTGCTAAAGCAGCACTCTCCAAGGTAGGAGGCTGGTAAAAATAACTAAACAGGTAAAAGTAACTAAAAATTCAAAACTTTGGGGTCTTCTTTTAACACGAATCTGAAAGAGTTTTCGAAATATTCTCCTAAGCAACACTTAAAAATGTGTTTATTGTTCACAAACCCTACAAGTTACACAAGTCTAGTCTTCCACCTCCTAGGGAACATTTTTCTGTGGTCTGTCCTTGAAGTCTTTGTCTAGTTATTTTTGTGCCCCTCTGTAAACGTGGAAATTTGGAACAGTGAACAGAAGAAAAAGCATTTTTCTATGTCCCCTTTTATACCTCTGAAGAGTGGACCGGCTGTGTTCAGTACACCTTGTAATGCGAATTTATGTTAAGATGGTTATTTGTGATGGTTCCAATCATGCTTCTCTGGTCTCTTTTCAAAGCCGGAGCTGTCATTTCCACAGGTCTACCTGGCATTCCTGCCTGATGGTACTAAAACCTGCTGTAACAGCTCCATTGGCAGCAACAGCTGACAGCCAGAATAGAAAGTGAGCCGAGTGGCAAATGGTTCGTGACAAGCAGCCTATCACACTGTTTTGCTTTAGTTCCCTAACCTCAACCACAACCCATCTGTGTACTAGTACAGGTGAGTTATTAATTTACTTAGGATGATTAATACCTTACAACATCCATCTTAGCCTGTTAAGAAATTAAACCCTTCATCAGTCCAACTGTAGCAAAATTATTTTCAATCACTTCTTAAAACTTTTACATTGACTGATTCTTCCTCAACAATCCCTTGTTTTGGCCAAAGGATTAGGTCTCAGAAGGGGTGTATTGTTATAAAAAGGCAAAGATCAGACATCTAGTTAGATGTCAAATCATGCATCTGTCATGTGCTGCATGCATATTGCCACGCACATTTATTCCGCACATCTTTAGACTGCTCCTCTGTGGCCGTAATGCGCAGACATAAAAACCTTCACATTTGGAAAATTCAACAGTCGGACGATACTTTCTTGCCTGGTTAGCGACCCGCACCAAGTAAGTATCTACTGAGTGAGTACTAAAATAATGGAAAAAGCCATCAGCAGCAGCACAGCCAAGGAAATCGTGGTGGCTGAAATTCTTCAGCACAGAAGACAGCCAGGTAACTGTGTTTGAGCACCATGGAAATATTTGGAACTCAATTCTCAAGCAAGGCATCTGTGATTAAGTAGGGCTGAGCACTACGCACAGCCTGATCATTCTTCCACAAGCTCTCCCACTCCACCCTCCATTTACTTCTGCTGTCCCTTGTGCAGCAGAATGAGGCCAGTTCCAGAGCACAGGGACTTTCCCTGGCAAAGGAAGATGGGAAGGGATTTGATACTTTGTTTTGGATTACTTGAAGAACTGCAAATTACATTTTTAGCTCTTTTTGGGTAAGGTGCCCAGACTCCTTGAGGCATAGGCTACTAAAAATGCTGGCTGGGTTTTGAAAAGCACTGTACAATCTGGGACAGCTCTGTTTTTGAGTGTCACACTTGAGACATCTTTAAAGGGGCCCAGTTTCCAGAAAAAGCCAAGTACATCTGAAAAATCTTTCTCTTTCAGGACGTCTCAATTTGACTGTGCAGAGACATCTGGTATTCAAAGTAGACAAGAAGAGAAAGCATCCCTTCATTGAGCAGGGGAAAGTAAAACTCTACATACACATAACTCCTTTTAGCCACTTTTTTTTTCTATTTCCTATTTAAAAGCAATCACCAGGTTAATCATAAATTCTTTAAAGGGAATCAGAGTGCTTAAATTGGAGTCTGGGAGTGAGAATAGATAGAGGGCACACTGCAGATCAGGCTGGTTTATTCCACTGACTAATAAGCGACAATTTGATCAGTTCTGTCTCTGTGAAGTACTGGGAACAGCTTTATGGCTTTCCATTGTCTGGTGCCAGTCCCTGACATGTGATATTCAGCTCATCAATTCTCAAATACCAAAGCAGTATGGGGCAGGAGAAAGCAGTTTCAAATGAAGAAGCCTTCAGTTTGGTTTCTGGTTGTATGGGCATGCCAATGTGAGCGTGTGTACGGCAGTTAAGTATAAGCTGGTTCTGGATCTAAGTTCTTGTGGTTTCTAGTACTTGCCAGCCTTTACTTCATCAGAAGGATTTCAGTGTTGTGCTCTACGACGGGCAAAAGAGTCAGAAATCACCTGTCCTCACCCACAAATACTAGAGTAGGATTAAAGAACAGAAACTGAAGTCAGACACACCCATGAAGAGGAAGGAGGCACAAGGTTAGGAAGCCATCCAAGGCTCAGTTGCCCAGCCCCTTACTAAACTAAACAAAACAAAACTAAACTATACTAAAAACTATCTCCGTTTGCTCAAGAAGACACTGAAAACCTGGGCAATAAAAATTAAAGTCTGACTGAAACCTGCTATGCCTAAACAATATCCCACTGTACATGGGTGCTGCTTATTTTTGTTGAAATATTTCCCTGTTCTCTTTTTGCCACCTCTAATACGTCGGCTCTTTCCCTTAGGTCCCCTTTAAACTGCAAAGCAAAATGCTTTTACTGACATGGTTTGTAATTTTGAAGCCCGAATCATAAGTAGCAGGTGCTTACTTTTAAAGGAATTTTTCCATCCCTGCCTGTCTGGGAGCATCAGTAGCACCTCCCTCCTACACAGCCCCTCACCTTTGATCCTTTGCCATTTGTACTTGTGGATTTTCATTTACTGTATTTCTTCTGCTTTCCACTGTCTGCTTTTTCACTGCAAACATTTCAACCTCTCCTCTCCTTTCTTTTACCTCATATGATTGGCAAGTGCTGTCTCCTGAAAATCCTTATGAAATATGAAGGGCCTTGATGCCTCTGGCCTTGCTCTCTCTGACTTCATTTTCAGCAGTGCTGGGTCTATTTTACACTGCAGTGACAACCTAAAGGGCCTCAGTGTGGCTGTAAATATTTGCATCACAAGAACAAGTATATTTTAATCGACAGAGGTTCTAGGGCTTCTCTGCACAAAAAACCTGGAACCAAAGTAACAGTTGGGTTTGCTTCATACAATTAGTTATGTTGGAACCAGCCTGTGTGTGGGCACTTCTGTTCCATACTAACAGATTTTGTTTCCATTTAATTTTGGCTTTTTGGTTAATCTGATTTTAGCTAATTTTCTCTTAGAATTTCCCAATTTGAGTTAACATAAATGAGCTCATACAGGCGCAATCCCAAGCAAAATCCAAGGGAAAAGCATCCATGTTCAGTTTGCAGTAATGTACCTAAAAAGGTGGATTCAAAGTAGCTGCGACCAGTTTGAGGAAAAAAAAGAGATTTACATTCTAACATTAGAACTACAGATGCTGTATTAAGTGAATGCCTACTCTGCCTTGGTGCTCCTGCACACAGTACGATTTAACAAAGCCTAATCATCAATTGTTTCTTATATCCAGGAATGCATCTCCCTAGTTTGCATTGTAGTCTTCCAACTGTATTTATATTTGGCTATTAAAGAATAGTTTCTTCTAATCTTCATTTGCCTGTCTATTGGTTATTAGATACACATGCAAATTATATGTAGCTTTTGCTCAAAAAATAATGGCATGCTGCAGAAACAATCATAACCTTTTTCCCTAATAATTTGACATGAATTTGACTGAAAACTCTGCTTTTTAAAATACAAATCCACATTGAGCAGCAGTAAATCACCAGGGCTCACATTGCCTTCTCCTAACTAAATTTTAATTGAGTTTTCCATTCTTAACAAGGCAATCCAATTCCAGAAAGTCATACCAGCCATTTCCTTAATCCACAAAGCTCAGAGGCTATCTTCTGTACCGATAGCAAGCAAAAAAGTTTAATACTAACACAAATACCTTACATAGATTATTCCGATTCTCAGGCTGATTTCTAAGCCAGCTGTTCTCTGCCTGATTCAATGTGCAGATTTCATTTAAAAACACAGAATATTCCCTGGTTACCTGCCATATAACTAGATCTTACAGGTGTAAGGCATGTTTGTAATGCTTGTTCATTCACTTGCAGGAAAAAAAGCCCATAAAATACTCTGTGTAGCTTTCCTGGATTCTAATGTTTTCTCCCCAACTTTCAGATACTGTATCAACTGAAGAATGCCAGGAATTACTTCATGCTTTATGTATGTACCTGTTACAGATCAGATTCATTAATTTCAAAGCCAGCTGCTATATCTGCTTAAAGTAATCAATGGCACACTTTTTAAGTATATATACACATAAAAGAACTGCTTCCTATGACATACAAACTTAAATCTACCTTGACTGTAAATTTATTACTGCTTTGTTCTTTTCCACTTAAGTAGGGCAACTAGCTTCCTGATCCTCCTGGGGTTTATTCTCTGCATTGCAATTTTGACAAATAAGCAACATCAAATACAAAAGAAAATGATAAAATATAAGAAACTCATCAGAAGAAACTAATAATCATCTAAAAGTAAGGTCAACTGTAGTACAGACTGAAGAGTTGAGAATCCAGACATGGATTTGGCTTCTTGCTCTATCAGCAATCAACTCTGTGATCACAGGCAAATCACGTTCCCTTGCTATATCCTTATATTTCCTGTACAGTTGTGTTAGCTTTGCCTATTTAGATTATAAAATGTTAGAGAGTGGCTTTGTCTCTTACTATTTGTTTATACAGCATCTGACACAATGGGCCCCACTTTGTATTGGAATGAAATACAAATAACAGTTTTCTGATATTCTGTCTCCCAGAGCTGCTTCAGACGAGTATGAACCACTATCCCAAGTCATATCTTATAAATTGTGCATTAGTCTGTTGTAGGAGGGATTTCTTTCTAATCCAAAATCCATCTGTCTTGCTGCACTGCAAGTGATAGTTTCTGGGCAGAGAGCATACTAATTGCAGGATTAAACTCTTAGCTAACTCTTGGGTGGAAACTGTTTCCCATAATGTGGTAGAAAACACATGTTGGTTTCTGTCCGCAAATCCTTGAACATCACAGCCCTGATCTTGACTGGGATATTCAGGTTCGCTATTAAACTATGTCTGTGCAATAGAATTCAATTCAAATTAAGAATTAGCTATCAAAAAGAATTATTGAGATTTTAGTGGCGCCAGTACTGCTTAGCCTTGGTTTAGTTTCTCTTTAAAGGTACAGGCAATTATGTTGAATGTAAGGAGTCCTGCACCTTCTCCAAGTAAGTAGCACACAAGCTTAGAGCTGAAAAGCTAACTATAATTTTGGTTAAGCACCACAGATCCTTTTATTTTTACAAATGCAAAGAGATTTGAAACTTTTGAAATCTGAAGTACATCTTTGCATATAGCATTTCACTGTAATATCTCTCATTTCTGTGGATATGCACATTATTTATTATTCACTGAGGTGAACGACTGACACTACTGATGCGACACAGACCCCCATTGTCAAGCTGTGAAAAACAGCTGGACCCCAACATCTTTTCTTCCCATGGGTATATAGAGGAGGCAGATAACAGACACAAATGTGGAGGAAGTCTTTCCAAAATTATTCTATTTACCTTCCTAGCCTTTCTGGCTCTCTAGCCACAAGCCATCTTGCTAACAAAATACTAAACTACCCATGTTTCAAAAATTCACAGAAAATGCTGGAGACAACCCCATTTTTCAAGAAAAACTAGACTGTTAGATGAAGTTACTTGTTTTATTCTAATTGTTTATGGCTCTGGTTGCAGTGCAACCATGAGATATCCCAGGCTGTACCACCCAGGCAACAGTCCTCCAGTGTATTTTGCAATATTTGAATCAAATCCCCAGTGCTAGAAAGCATTAGGAAACCTAAGAGTAAAGCTAGCTGGGTGAGGGGTGTGAATGGAGCAGGGCAAGACATGCAGTACACTGCAGCAAGGGATGCTTTTTATGTTCAGGAGTTCAGAAAACCAGACTTCTGTAGGAAAACACAATTCTTCTGGAGCATGGTATTAAGGATTCTAGAGAATCCTAAAAATTCTGTTCCCAGCACCTTCTAACTCCTCTCTGCTCTTATCCTAAGGCAGCCTAGCCAATCTCCAGTTACTGCAACAAAGTCTGCCTTTCCAGCTAAGCTTCTTCCACATTTCTCTGCTTGGCACTACTCTCTAGCCTCCTTTGCCACCCAAGTACATGTGGGCAAACGTTCACCCTTTATAGACTATAGAAGCTAAACTAGAAGCAGAAAACCACCCACAGTAGCTCAGCATGCTGCAGCACTCTCTTACGATGGTCAAAAGTAGATGTTCTTGAAGGAATATGATAATACAGCAGGAGCATCCAATATTTCCCCATGATACTTTCCCAGCCTCCAACAATTCACCATCTAGCTCCAGTATCTCACCCTCCTCTTATGCATACTCCCCTGTTCTCCCCAAATCCCTCTCCCTCATCGCCTGTTAACCAACGCCTACTCCAAATCCTGAGGATAATCATCACAAGGAATTTAATACGCCATGAGATAATATATCCCCATGTAGCTCAATTATTCATCAACCTTCAATGCAATTTCTTGTTCCCAAAGCCCATAGTTCCCCACGGCACTTTCCACTGAGCCCCTATTCTCCCTCACTCCTTCTCCAAAACCACCTACTGACCTTAAATACTGAATAATCCAAAAATTTGATATTCTTCACTATTCACATTTTTTCCAGTGCCTTCATTAATCAGTCTACTCCCTCATATATTTCTTACATAAGCAGAGAAAACAGTATTTGAGATGGAGAGAAAGGTTAGCAAGTGCTTCGGACTAAACAGAACATGCTCGCTGAATTCTTCCTCTGGATTTCCTAGACCTCTGCAGCTGGCATTTATCCTTAATGATAAGCCACATAATCCCACTTTGCAGCATACATTAGCAACCGACGTTTTAAGCAGGTGTGGGAAAATTCAGCAAAGCACTAACGACTCTTAAAGTCCCTGCAGGACCTGAATTCATGCTGAAAGATGTAACGCCAGCTTTATACACAGCAATTTTTTGTGATTTCTGTGTCTGGGTTATGGAACAATGTTATATATGTAAATGCACCAGCCACAGTAGGGTACCACAGACTTCTGGATATGAGAAACAGCCTTTCTCATCTGAGAATTCCAAACACTTTCTTTGGGTGACTCCAAGTAAAGGCATGACCATGTCACTTTTATTCATTCTCCTAGGTGAACAACAGGAATGGAGTCCCTTATGTAAAAAGCCTAGAAATTAATTTGCTTAAGTATGGCACTATGACAGGCTAATCCAGGTGAACATAGGCTTCCCCTGCACCTCTATTCCCAACCAGCTTTGACTCATAATGTGACTATTAAAAAATAAGGCCACATTTTTTCCTAATGACTGTGTAGGAGCTTTAGGATGCTTTTACTTTTGGATCTGAGCTGCTTGTGGCAGTCCTAATTTAAAGAAAGTGCATTTCCTGAATTGAAGTTCAGTCTTTAACGCATCTTCAGCTGGGTAATCAAAATCACACACCAAATCACTTATATGCTTTGAAAAGTTCATCTTAATTAGTATTTTCGTGCTGTTGCTGTCCTCTTCCGTAAAGTCTTCTGACTCCTTTTGAAAACGTTATACAATGTCAGTCCAAATTCTATTAAAATAATTATGTCCTGTTTGGTTTATAGACACAGCATCCACAGAGAACACACGCCTGCTTTATATGGTGTACTTTCCGTGACATGTGGAAACTGCTGTTGAAATCTATGGCAAATGACAGCACGCAAATAATCCTTACATCTGTATACAAGCAAACCCACAAGTTTCACAGAAGCTGCTCACATTGGATGTTTTCAGAGTGAAAAAGACAAAAAGGAAAATCACGTTATTTCTCATTAGTTTTAATTAAAGCAGTGAATGATTTCCTTATTCCCATTCATATTAAGATACATTTTACAACTTGAACAGTTTTTTATAGGATTCAGATCACAGTTTTTAAATTAAGCTTTGACTCTCACTATCCACCACATTTAATTAAAAGACCATAAATAGTGCTGCTTTCAAATAAACTATTTAGGACCAGATTTCACATATACTTTTAATCCTTCAAGCACAGTGTAAAATCAATGTAAAGGACTGTAAAAAGGTTTTAGGAATGAATGTCTTTTGGTAAATCTCAGCTATCTTTAAGATTTTCTTTGCATTTCAGAATAAGGTGCCTTTCTGAGAGGCCACAAACTGATAATCTAGGGAAAGAAAATCACTGATCACTTAAACTTCTTTCTTTTGTTATTTCTGGATAAAATACACAATGAAGATACACAGATAAGGTGCTATTTTCATTACAAGCTAGCACCAAGTTAATAACCTTTCAGAGAGAAAGTATGGTGAGAGAAAAGCTCTTAAGAAAGGAAGGAAAAAGAAGGGGGAAAGAGAGAGCGACTGTGAATATGGGAATATAAAAGAAGAAAATACTATTAAGCTTTTCGAAGAACTGCTGATGTTCATCCATATCTGAATTCTGATCCAGATCCAGCAAAATTATTAGTAATAATAGTACTATAATCACGTGGAAAAATTCTTTGACTGCACTATAGCACTGTAGCAGAGGGATAGGAATACACTGGAATCAGCCTCTTTCCAGGATTCAGGAATTTTAGATTAAGTGACAGAAACAGAGGAGGTCTGAGGTTTATTAGAAGACTGAACTACAAGGTGTGATATTTCCCTTAAGTGCAAATCAAATACTCTCTGTGATATAGTAACATGTTCTTTAGAACTGTTAAAAAAAGAGCAGAAAGAGGAAGAAAACCCCTACAGAATTGTAACACATTGTGCTTAAGAATGAGTACTTGTCAAAAATAGTGCTTCTAATGTGAGGAATTCAGTACTTGCACTTCCAGTATAACTGCTATTTCACATTCACCACCAATATAAACTCAAACAACATCTAGATTTCCATTTCAGCTGCTTCCATGTGGGTAAGCATCCCATGCATACAGATGTACTGATATTATATAGACGCATACACACCCGCATTCATGCAATGAGATGGTTACAAGATACATATTTACACAGCACACAGCCACTTCCATTACTAAGACACTGAGGTTATCAGATGCTTGTTGTCCACATGGAGGATATTATTACTAAAGGGAAGCACATGATTTTGGGTATCTTCCTTCTAAAAAAATCCTGACCCTTATGAAATTACCATTTTTGACATAACCAGCACAAATCTGATGGAGAACAACCACTGGACAGAGTGTCATAAAATTCTAGCACTTTCACTAATCTGCTATGCAGATTTACATGAAGCAGTTACTCTATGTGGTTGTTATCCAACAAACCATTTCAGTGTGTGCTTAAATGACCCAGTCTCCTCAGCTGTAATACAAAGATAATGGTATTTGCTGACTTAAGTTTATTATGAAGACCCAGCTAACAATTGCATGGAGTGCTGGAGTTGTACAGCAGCAGATACAGTGTTGTAACAAGTATGACTATTGAACCAATATGACTACTAAACTTTCCTCAGAAAACTGATGTTAAACTTTTTCTGTGATGCCATACATAATGGACTGTGCCTTGAACTGAAAACCAGATCATGTTTATAAATGGTCTAATCATCATGTTTCAATGATTACAATTTTTAACACAACTTACTGTCTTTCTCTCAGATTCCTCTCACCATATAGATGATAGATCCTAAAAAGGACTAAATATTTTAAAACCTTCTGAAGGATGCCTTGTACAAATGATGAGATGCTGAATGTAGAGAAAATGAACCTTCCTTTTAGCAGAGTGCGCCTTTAAGGCATTAATAACAAATGCTAAAACACCAACAGTAAACTTTTACAAACTGGTTATGATTAGCTGTTCTAATTCTGTATACTGCCCTGAGGAATCTAAACACCCATTGAAACCAAGCATCTTCCTTTACACAAGGAGACATAAAACATAATCCCATCGACTTTAAGGCAAGGAACTTCCAAGGGATTTGCTACAGCAATTTATTTGCAACAGGTTTGCTGCAATAATAACTTTTCACTGCAAGTACACAATATCTGTCTTTTGCAAACCAGTTCCACTTCATTTTCTACCAGAGGGTCACCAGTCCTTCGTGCCAGGATTTCATAAAATTAATAAATCTACTTCCATAATCCTTGCTGCTTTTACTGACAAATGTAATAAACTACAGGATGCAAAACTCTGGAAGCCTACTGGGATTTACTTTCCTTTTTTCCCCCCTTGACAAGCTTTACAGAGTAGCACTTCTGAGACATGCTTATGTGCTGTAAACCTAATCCTTAGCAATTTCCTCTTTTCTCAAATAACCCAAATATTTTATGAATAGTGAAGGATTTCCTTTATCAGACAACACTTGGTATTTCATTTTCTTTTTCTTTTCTGCATGCGAGTTGTTCTCAAGGAAATACACATTGAAGCAATTGGATGTTCTCAGGTTGACATTCACAGGATACACTCCTAAGGAAACGTACAACTTTACTAAGAAGATGGTACCCTGGAATTTAAAGGTGGTATAAGCAGTGAGAGAACTGAGGCCCAACCTGACGGGACTTGAGACCAAGGGAATCTTGTTTTTTTCTAACATCACCACTACAGACATTTAAGTGCTACTTTTTTATGCCCATTCTCTAAAACATTTCCTTTTCCACTGCACAATATGACACATGGATGGGTTTTTCAGAGTTGATGAGCCAGTGAGATCATGCAGGCTTCTGATATTTTCTGTTCTTAGCCTTTTTCTCCCCAAAATAAGGGTGATACTCACCATTCTACCTGTAACAAAAGGTTTTGCCATATTCATAGAACAACCATGCTTATGCCTGTATCCCTGCCTCCCTTGTCTAAATTGATCCCAGCCTTTGCCTGTTACAGTTTCAGTCTGCAAATGGAGGATGGAGCCAAAAGGTGGCTGGCTGTTTTTTCCAAAGCAACAATTGGCAGGACAAAAGGAAACAGCCTCAAGCTGCACCAAGGGAGGTTTAGACTGCATATTAGGGAAAATCTCTTCCCCAAAGGGAACTCAGGCATTGAAAAAGGCTGCCCAGGGCAGCAGTGGAGTCACCACCACTATAAGCGTTCAAAAACCATGCAGATGAGGCCCTCAGTGACACGGTTTAGTGATGGCCTTGGGAGTGCTGAGGTAATGGCAGGATTTGGTAATCTTAAAGACCTTATCCAACCAAGTTGATTCTATGATTAGTGCACACACACGCTTACAGAGGTATCAAGTACCCTTCTGAAAACAATTTCTCAATGCAAAGTTTACTATAGTACTGATCCATCTCCTTAAAAAAATGTGGGTTTTGTTGCAGGAATAGCAGTCTGACTGGAATACCGCTCTTAATGAAAAAGCCAGCACACTGGTTCCTATCCCCTTCCTGCTGCCCCACATATAATGGCTGCAATCACAACTCTACATCATCCTTCTGCTGCTGAGAGACACCCTTGATTTGCCTGAGAAGTGGGGAATAGGGCAGTGTAAGCACAACTACTCCCTTATTTCTTGTTTATTCTAAAAGGACTAATAAAGGGATAAACACAGGTCTTGGCTGAACTAACTGTGAGGAAAAATGGTTGAGGATTTTTCTGACATTTCGTTACCTACAGGAAGTCTTAAGATAGTCTGAAATTCACTCCTCAGCAAGAAGAAAAACTGCTCCAAAATTCCTTAAATTGACAGGCAACATTTTAAGAAATTAATCAGATTGGAACAATTTTCATTTTGCTAAACATCCAACTCCAAATCAAATATTACAGGAGCACTGAAAATCACAAGAAAATGCCCCATGAGGCATGGGAAACAATTAGTGGGCAAAAAAGGAGAAGTATTCAGCACACCCCTCACCCTAGAAGTCCAAGCCAATTACAGTAGAAATAATCAGTGATTCAGCACAAAGGTTCCTTGGCAGACTAGTGAGGAAAAGGCAAGACTCCAGCTGGGTCACTTGGAGAAAATCGTAAGGGCAGGATTTGAGTTTGCAGCCCTTAATAAGGGGGGCACTCAATCTAGTTCATGTAATTCCTAAAAGGACCTCTTAGTTTTATATTTGCTTCACAAAAATAAGAACCTAAAGTTTTCATTCAAAGTGGTTTATTATCATAGGGTCATGCAGTCCCGCAGTCATCAAGGGTCTCTACCACAGAATGACACATTTCAGAAGGGGTGGACTCTGATACTTCCGCAGAAGACAGCGAGCAAACCAAAATTTAATCACCAGAGTTTCTGTCATGAGTTTTCCTAACAGAAGGAGTGGGGTCAAAGAGAGAAGCTTCAGGTGATTGCTCTGGAAGCAATCTAATTGATAGAAGAAATAATCAGAAAAGTAAGCTAGGTGATTGCTTTATTGTGGGGATTTTTTTCTGACAGGGGAGTCAAACCTTTGGTTACTGTCAGAGACAGCACAGGATGAGACAGACCTATCTGCCTTCTGTTGAGCACTCTTCAGCATTCATGAACCATTCTTAAAAAGGGGAGAGGTAGAGATTAGAAAATGAGATAATGGAGAAGATAAACAGGGAAAGAAGTAACAAAAAGTGTAATGGAGAGAGCAGGAGGAGCAAAGGATAGTTTGATGTTAAAAGTGATGAAAATATAACTGTGATGCTTTATCAAAGAGATTCAGAAGAAATGCTGCTGGAGCATGAAGATGGCAGATACGAGGCAGAGTCATCACTTGCAGCTGAGGAAGTTCAAACGATCACAAGAATTTTTCACAATGTGCTCGGTCAACTGTGGCTGGCTGCATGAATAATGCAGTTAGGAACAGAGGTGAAATAACTGAGCTAAGGAATAGTGTGGTAGGAGCCAATAGCTGATTTGACAAAATACAGCAGAAAGAAAAAGAACAAATTAATTTGAATGGATTGTATCTGAAAAAAAATGAACTACATGGGCTTGAGCTTCACTGATGGACATCATGATAGAGGAAAGGAAAGCAACTGCAAGATAGATTCTCAACTTCCTCTGCAATCAAATGGTCTCGTCCAAGAATAACAGCTTTTACCAATGAATTCCTATTAAAGATAAAGCTGAAGACAGTAAAAAATACATCCTTTAGGAATATTTAAAAAGCATATGTGTGTATTATATTTGCTTAAAAATAAAATATGAAGTTAAAAGCTTTTGTTGCTTTAAAAAAAAATACAAAATAAAACCAACTCTTTGTCTTCTAACCCTTTTCATCATAATAGATCCACAACACACCACAATACAAACACTATTGTCCTTACAGTGATACCAATAGTGCCGGAAGTGTGAGGTTCATAAATTTTAACTGTGCAGCTGGAAGAGCATGTGCATGTGTTACTGTTCCACAGCACTCACATAAAGCATTTAGAAAATAATCATTTTAAGGTGATACTGTCAATTTTTAAATAACTCTACATCTTTTTTTCTTTCCCCTAGTATTGTTTCAGATAACACCTGGCAATATGATAACTGAAAGAGAACAAGGGATTTATTTCCTACTGCTGCAACACAGGCTGCCTTTGGAAACCAGGGCTTTCAGATGAGGTTGTGGAATCTCCATCCTTGGAGGTTTTCAAAACCCAACCAGACAAAGTCCCAAGCAACCTGGTATGAATTCAGTGTTGAGCCTGCTCTGGCCAGCAGGATTGTGGGATGCAGAACGCATTTCAGTACTTCTCTCCTGGCAGCCAATCTTACCAATAGACCCCTAGCCAAATGTTTATGTTTATGGCTCACTTAAGCAAATAAGATTAAAGAACATGTAAAGTCTAACCTGGTATTTGAACAACTTCATTTGATCAGGGAGCTACAGTGGGAAACTCAGTATCTAACACAGGGAAACGGGGCAATAACTGTCAAAAACAAGCAGAAAGGTTTGTAAGTGGGCTTCATCAGGGTTATGCCTTCCATATTACTCAGTACTACACATGCCTTTCACATGAAAGATTTTAAATATGGTGCTACATAACTTTTAGTAAGATTCAATCCTACTTGAAATGTATGAGATTCACTGACTAGGCTTCAAATAGATTTTTTTAATCAAATCTCTCATAAGGCTCTCTCTGCTTTCATTAGGGGAAAATGTAAACCATAGCTTAAAGTATTTTGAGGTGTCGTGCAAAGATATTATCCTTAATCTCAAAAGGTTTATGGTCTTCAGCCTTCTCCATTTTGCATGTGGGAAATCAGAGCATGTTGCTAACGACAGTCTCTGTGGTTATGGAGACCTCCTGAATACCCCTGGCTCATTCTTCATTGTACAGCTTAGGCCTGTTCCGAGAGGACTGGTTTCGATTAGGCCAGTAAGCAGCATCTAAAAATCAATATGCATTCAAGAAGCACCTCAAATCTAGCATGCAAAAATCACTTCTGAAAAATTCACGTGTTTTAAATATACTAAATATCTGCAAATCTGAGAAAACAGAAACATGTAAGCCATAAGAAAATGACAATTTTTTAGATTTTCTGTCTGCGTATGGATTTACATTGCCCACGCAATATGCCACAAGCATTAAACTTCCAATTGGAAGCAAATGAGAACAATTCTCAGTCACCTCTTTCATAGAAACCCTTCAATCACTTGTAATGTTTTTTGACCAGTAAATAATAGAGCTGCTTCACTGAGCTATTTAAGTCATATTACTTACAGCTGGAGAAAAATGAGGAACAGTCATTTTCTAGGGAGGCCAAAAAAATACGATACACTTATGCAAACTAAATTAGATTAGGATTTTTTTTTTGCCATTGGTTTGAGAAGATAAAGGATAACCTTTTCAACTTTTACTTTGCCTGGCATTGCATTCATATTTTCAAATGAAAGGTCTCAAACACAGAACTTCATGAGTGTTAATAGATTTCAGTCCTATTGCCAGTGCGCTGAGACTAAATACAGATGGAACTACTGAAATACTGCTGTACTTGGAATGACCACGCAGAGTCTTTTAGAGCAGCATTCAGTGGTACCTAATTTTTTCTTCATCATGTGGTGTCAAATTATACACCATTGTGCAAAGGCTTTTTAAACAGCCTCCTGAGAAAGCATCTTTGCAGATTTATTTAATTCTTTTTAGCAGGGCTTGGCGGGGAGAAGGTAAATCTGTGGCTTTGACATTTTCCTGTACAGTCCCACTGCTGTCCTCCGGTGTGCACTAAATACCTTTGCAGTCTCAGTGGCTGCCAGTAATGACAGCACCCAGCAATAATGACAGCACCCAGATGTATAGGTAGGAGCTGGAGCTAGGACTATACAAAGGTCCATTGCTTATAGAATCACAGAATCAACTAGGTTGGAAAAGGCCATTAAGATCATCAAGTCCATCCTTTACCCCAGGACTGCCATGCTGATTCTGCACATAAAGCTCCTTTCAGGGAGCGCTGGGCAGACAGACATTTCAGCTACCTGCTTGTACAATTATTACTACTATTTTTCAAATCCTGAATTTTGACCTCATACTTACATTGGATGAAATCTGATCACTGCACGATGTGTCTCAGCGTAGCTTCCCCACAGGCGATGGAGCCTTGTTAATAAACAAACAGGGCGACTCTCCAGTAATGGTCAATTCCTATGCTGCAATGCTTGTGGAATCACCACCAAGGGGCTCGAGAAGAAGAAGGGAAGCTAAATAAAGGAAATGTAGTGGATCCATTGTATTCTGAACCTCCCGCCATTTTCCATCAATTTCTCATTAAAAAATGGAGCATTTAAAAGCATCTCGGAGTACATACTTATTTGGAGTTATTGCTATTGTTTTTTAAATTTGACAGAGGCTCAGCTGAACCAGAAACTGCACAATTAGAGGAAAACAACCCTTAACTTGAGGAGTTTATAGGCTGAACTTACACTACTGAACTGTGCAACAGCAAAGAGCCTAAAAAATACAGCAAAAGATATCAAAACACATTCATTAAAATGAAAGAATAAATAGTTCAGGTTTTCAGCATAATCCAAGGTCTATGCTAAACTCCTATCACAGAATGTGTTCTTTGCACCTCACACTATTCCCAAAGAGACAGCTTTATGGGAGAGTTACAGAATATATTGGCAAACTATGTGGGTGATAACAGACACCTAGCCTTTCTCTCCTGCCGCTTTTAACTCTGCTAACAGAAGCAACTCTGGTGTTTCTCAGACACCTAATCTTCAATGAATAACTAAAATAATCATAATAGATTTGACCAAAGATCTGTGACCAGTTGATGTATGCTGACTAGTATTGCCTCAATGCTGCTTCATGCTCTTGATTACACTTAAGATTACAAGCTCCATGAAGAAGGGTCTACTTTTTTATTCTATTTGATTTATGCTTAGGGGACAGCATATACAGGGATGTGATCCCTAAACATATATAATGAATACATTAAGAATGTCGCTACCACAACTAACTTGTCCTAGAGAGAATTCAGATTTTTAAGTGCATTTCCTCACCAATTCCATGTCAATAAACTATATTCTCTAATTAGAAGTGTTTCCTATAACTGTATTTAAGAACAGCCAGAAGCTCTGAAAGTTATAAGTAATGAGGAAAAAAAAAAACCCACTGAGGCTACTTATTGCCTTGTACAAACTAGGTGACATGTTACATCTTGCACTAACATTAGAAAATCAGTTTTAGATCCTCTTTTCTGAGCCTTTTACCTCTTAGGAATTTTAGCAAATTGAAAGTGCAATTTCATTGAACATCTGTATGTCCGGAGACATTACAGAAGTAATGTTTGCCCCATTATATCTTAAATTAAAAATTAAGGTATTTTTCCCAGAGCATAAGAAGTCAAAAAGGTGAATTATGGCCCTCTCATTTGAACAAGAGACCATCTTTCTCTGATTGGGCAACCCAAATGTATGCAAGAAACTGTGACAGTTACAGTGAGTCTCGGAAATTCTGATCTCTGTGTATGAACAATGTATGTAATTTGGTTAATAACGCACATTGTACATGTAACCTCAATTAATTGTTTGCCTAGTAACAATTTGGAGTATCAGGGAAAAATAATATCTCTCAGCTGCTGCGCTGGCTGCGGTTTTAGTTTGTTTTGCTTTTCCATTAGGAATCTGGTATTTGCGGCTGACATTTTTATTGCATTAATGGCAGGAAACAATATGAAAAGAATGCAGACAGAAGTGGAAAGCATTAACAGAAACATTTAGACCCATTGCAGCGACATTCTGATTACGATGGTGAGTAATAGACATGTAACAGAAAAGACGAGGTTCAATAAATGTTCATGGAATGAGCATCACACTTCAAATTTGAGTTTCAAGTTTAAAAAGCAGAAGAACTGCAAAATGTTAATGAATGTTCTTTGTAGTATTGTACTGGATATGGGCCCCTTCAGTTCTGCAAGCTATGAAGGACAACGGCATGAAACACCAAAAAAAAATGCAAAGCCATAATCTAAGTTGTATCATTATGCAGCTTCATTGAAAAGTCTGATTATTAAAAAATACCTAGGGCTAAATCTCCAATTTAAGGTTGTTTTAAGTTGTTTGTCTTTTCAAACGCAGCTTGAGTTTCTGGCATTTGCAGTTAAAGGCTAAGGCATGATGAAAATTTGGGGTCAATGTGTCATGTTCAATTTGTTGCTATAAGCACCACAGTATATTCTGTACTAATTGCATTTACTCATTGCCATATTTACTTTCATTAAAATGCAACAATGAAAGTATCACCACCATTTGGTTTTACTCAAATATATTTTGCCATTTGCTGGGAAAAAGAATATGTAAAAAAAAAATCACAGAATTTATGTACAATTGGAGATATATCTAGCTTTGTCTTATTAAATGAGGACCAGATCTAACCACCAGTGAAGTTAACAGAAGACTTCCCCCTTACACTTCAGCAGGCATTGGATTAAAGCATTGTTTTTTGGTGAGTCACAATTTGCTACAGCTGCCATTTTATCAGTGTTGCAGACCTTATTTGTGTGTTTCAATACATGCTCTTTTTATTTTGAGCTGTGGAAGTTTTTTTTGTGGGCTTTTTCAGGAACTGATGTATTTAAACATTCTTTTTTGAAGACAACAGAATGTGAAATACATTGATCTAAATATAATGATCTCCACAGTTCAGCTGTAAAGCATAAGAGCTAAACTCTCTACAGGACTGCAGTTGGGTCCTACAAACATTTGCACATCGGAGTAACTGACCAGTTCCATAGGTTCAATGGGACTACTTGCTTCAGTAGTTACTGCTGTGCATGGCTGTTTGCAAGATCAAAACCTCACCATGAAGAAGAAAGAAAATACCTGCTTGGAGGGAGCTAGCAAATAGAAAATACATGAGGGGTAAGGAACAAAGAAGTATTTCAAGACGAGGTACTGCACTGAGAATAGATGAGTCATGGAAAAGATGCTAAGTGATTCATTAATACCAGAAGCTTAGCCAATAAAGGATGCCCCAAGTATGAAACTAATGACTGTGCTTTTACAATACTACCAAACTATTTGCTTTTGTAAAATTAACATAGGAATAATTTTCTCCCATTGTGAAAATTTATTATGCAATTAGCTGTCACTTTAATAAACTGTACGCACGGCTGTGATAACGGTTGCTCAAAATACTGAGGACTTTACAGTTTTTGTTTTAAAAAAGAAAAACACTAGGAACTTCAAGTCCTGCCAATTTTTCCTCCCTGCCAAGTCCTATTAGCATAAATGAAAGGTTTATTTTAAGAAATGCCTGATAAATTACTCTACACAATCAGTAATGAGGGTACTGTCAGCAAAGGAGAATCATTTCCAAAATTTACTTGGCACAAATGAGTGGTTGACTAGCTCACAATCATGTTACATGGCCCGAGGCCCTGGTTTATTCCATAAATCTGCCTGACCTGTTCAGGGTGAAAATGAGTGATTCTACAGAAAAGGTAGATGGGCAAATCTGTTCCCTTTGTGCATTTTCTCCTTTTTTTTAAAGAATTAACACATTCAAACTACCTGTAGGAATATTCCTATAGCTTCATCTTTTTTTGGCAGACTGAAGCTGCATCTTTATGTTATTGTCATAGGTAATATACTAAAATTACACATCTTTTTCCAGTCACAAATTACAAGAAACAGAAACATAAAGCCAAGAAGGATAAAACGTCTTAGGAAAAAATGAAAGGCCATGAGTCTCCATCCCACTTCAGTTAGTCTCTTAACACAAGTGTTAAGATCTAGTAAATCAATTCTCTTTCCTTTTTAGAATATAGTTTTCAAAGTAGAGAGGAATCCCTTGGCATGGATCATTGTGTCAATTAGCAACTGAAGCCAATAATCATTCATCATCTCTTCTAAACAATCCCTGGTAAAAGTCCCTGAATACTTTACTCATCATTGCTATGGAATTCATTACATTAAAGCAGAGGGGAAACCTTTCAAAGAAATAATTTCGGATGATAAGATTAAAAAAGGCCTAAGAAATCATTTCTGTTCCCCTCTACCCGCTGTAAATTATTTCCAATTGTCATTCCTTTCTTTTTATTTTTTTAATACTCTATTGTCAGTGCTTTGTCCAGCCTATTTTCACAAGTCCCAAAGGACAGTTTTCCAAAACTCCCTTGAAGACCACTTGACTGGTTAAAAGTTGTTTATTAATATTTTCAGAGTATTTCAAATAGGGTTGGTTTACTGTAAGAATACTAGATCAGAACTTTCTGTGTCCTCTAGTAGGGTACAAGAGTGTCTAATATAATTTGATCTGCACATACCTTGTGTGTCACATGCCAAGTTCTTCATTGCTAACCATTCATTAAATACGTGGTTAAACATTCCCATCCACTACAATGTCTAACATAATATGAGCTTGTAGGCAGTCTATATAAAGTACTGAGGAGGAGAAAAAGCCACATAAGTCTTGTGAAGCTTCACAGTAAAAGGATACACACCAGCTGCCTCCCAAGAGGTCTGCAGTGAGTCCCACTCTGCTTGTCAATGTGCAGCTGAGGTACTGTCAGGGAGATCATCCTACCTGCCTTCTGACAACACAGCAAGGGTTGGAGAGCTGAGCAGGTCACCCCGAGCTGCAGGAGGGTGCTGTGCAACCCGACTTCTGGAGCTGAACCAAATGCACTGATCCAGGGTATGAGCTCTCTGTGCTGCACCCAAAGGTATCTGTCATTACTATGAAATCCAGGGTGGAAGCAGATGACAGCACAAAGCATTAGCAGTCCTGGCACTTTGAGACTTTTGCTCAACAAAGAGGTTCAATCCTGAGACGACTGTGAGTGACAAATCAGTCCCTAGTAAAGTTTTCAAGGATGGTTTCCCTTCTCTGGGAGAAGATTTTAGCTATGGCAAGGTTCTCCACCCAAGAAACATAGATGAGTTAAAATATAGTCTTACATTTCAGAAAAGCTTATCTCTGCATAAGCATAACCGTGTGAAACAGCAAGGAAAGACGCATTCAGAGACTCTAAAATCTCTTAAGCTTTCTCACTTTCCCATATTAAGTTGATTCCACGCAGCTGCCTAATGAAATGCTTCTTTCTCCAGAGTGGGGTTCTGAACATGAAACAGCATGAAGCACATACCACATGTTTTCTGCCAGAAAGAGCACTGAGGACCAACAAAGCAAACCTGCCAGGTCAGACACCTTCCTGGAATAAGGCTATATTGCATCTCTTGGGCCCCGGATTCAACATCACAAGGGAGATCACTTTTGGGGGCTTATTCTGATGTTGCAAAAGGTACATGGGAAAAGCAGAACCAAATTTGAAGTGCCTCTAGGGATAAATTTTTATTCAATCTATTTTTATGTGAGACTGATATAAACAGTTTGCAGGTACACCATACAGGAATGGGAAGGCATCTACTCCACACCAGTGTCACGTCCTCCTGCAGCTACAGCCTACAGTCACCAGTTCTGACCACAGAACACCTTCAGAACTGCCTACAGAACAATTCTGCTGAAATTCAACAAATCAAGAATGTAAGTTAATATTGCCTTTGCCAGGGCTGTATGTATTTTTATATTACTTCTCCTTCAAGCAAACTATCACAACTTTTGAAAGAAATAAGATTTTTAGCTTCTGTTAGCATCCAGATTGCACTAACTTCTTCATTTTACTTCCCTTGGTATTGCTCATTTACTTTGACATTGATTTTGTGTGGGTGCTATCTTCAGATTTCCCCTGATACTAAATAGAGCCTTTAGCTTTTTCTATTGCCACGTGTTTGGGCCAGACCTGTTCACCTACACAGTGTTATCAAATCGCTGTTTCCCTTTTGCACTGCAGATCTGGTTTAGCTGTGTCAAGGTAAAAATCAGAAAAGCAGATGGTAGAAGAAAGGGGAAGAGATGCTGGAATGTGTTAATTGAACGATGCAAAGGACTGCTCATCTGTAGTGTTCTTGTTCACAAGCTCTTCATTGACCCTTCTGTTGCTCATTGAGCACCCACATAAATGTGACCTGTGCTAAACTGCTTAAAATCTACTGCCAGGCATGTTTAGTTTTCAGGCTGAGTTTGATCCTCCAGGCTTTGCAAAATATGCTTTTAGATATGCCTTAACTTCTGTTATTCTTTGCCCATATGTCATCCAGCAAGCCTTCCAGCAGCGGCAGCAGTAAGCTTGCCTGACCATCAGAACAGGTTTTATTCTCTTTTGCTGCTTTTCCTTTTTCCCAGGGCCAATATTTCAGGAAACTGTTCAGTTTCAGGTTGTCACTCTGAGCTTCTCAGATTCTTCTTCCTTTGCTCCCACATACCTGGCAGTTGACAAACTGCCAGGCTCATTTAATGCAGACCTTTATCAGTAGGTCTGAAGTGTATTTCAGGCTCACTCTAACACCCTCTAAGCCTTCTAAGATTACTGTTCAGTCCCCTTCAAGGAAAACCCCATTTTGTTTGTAGAGCTCCTACCTGACTGAGTAAAATAAGAGTAGTTTTGTGTGGCAACTGCTCCTTCAGACTGTCATGGTTGGTACAGAGCCTGCTATTCAGAGGACTGTTTGATGCCTACCATTGGAGATGCAGGCTTTGTCCCATAAAATTATGCCTAGCACATTTTGGAAGACATCCTGTTCAGTGCATCTGCCACAGGCAGTGATTTTCTTGGGAAGTACCTTATTTTCATATCATACAGGTAAAGTTCTAACAAGAAACAAACCTGAGCACAAACCTGCAGTCTTGTCTAGATTTTTTCTAGTGAATTCCAGGCAAACAAGATAGTTGATAGCAACACTAGCTAGTGCTGAAAGGTGCACTGAGGATGCTGCATTTCAGAAAGCATGGCCCTGTGTTTCTTTTTTATTTCCTGTCTTCAAGTAAATGCTTGGGGCTGACTGGTTTGCATTATCATGGCTCCTAACCTCCTTCAGAACAAAATAATGTTGCTCTAACTACCCTACAGAGTTTTAGGAGTAGTCCCTGCCTGTTGATTTTCCCCAGCTTTTTAAAGACCTCTGATAAAAAGATCACTAAGGATAAAAATGACTGGACTCCTTTCCAGTCATTGGAGTGCTTTCCTGATGGTGCTGACTTTTCCAGGGTATTGCTGCCATCTCCCCAGATATTAATTAACAGAACAACACTGGTTTTTTTTTCAAGTTTTATGTGTTTACATTCAATCTCATACTTCATTTATTACATAGTGACATTGTCTGTCTCTTTTCGCAGATCATTAATCTTTAATAGCTCTGTCACCAGCTTCAAGCTACATGCCTGGGAATCCTTCCCATCTTCAGTTTGCACTGGAACACCTTAGACCATAGAATGGTTTGATCTGGAAGGGACTTAAAGCTCATCCAGTTCCAGTCCCCTGCCATGGGCAGAAACACCTTCCACTAGAGCAGGTTGCTCCAAGCTGCATCCAAGCTGGCCGTGAACACAGCCAGGGATGGGGCAATCACAGTTCCCCTGGGTAACCTGTGCCAGTGCCTCACCACCCTCACAGGGAAGAACTTCTTTCTAATGTCTAATCCAAATCTCCCCTCTGTCAGTTTAAAACCATTCTCCCTTGTCCAGTTACTACATGCCCTTGTAAGATGTTGGGTCCAGGTTAAAAGCATTTATAGCAGGCAATTACCTTGTAAAGGTGCACTCAGTGTTATCACACAGCTCATGGCCTCATTTATCACAATGTGGTAAAACTCAGACTTACAGTGATGTTAAATTATACAGCCTACTGCCTATTAGCAGCAATAAGCAGTGACTTTTTTACAATTACATATTTAGTAGTTTGGCCAATGAAGATCCTCAGTTCACTCTAAATTTCTCTCAGCATTAATTACGACTGAGTCATTCTCTGAAAGTTTCAATGGTGAAATCAATGTAATTTCTTATAGTTTCTTATTATTTCTTATATTATTTCTTAGTAGAGTTATCAACTTCTTGTTAGTACTCTGCCATTCTGAACAAAACTGAATTTTGGTTATCTCACTATATGGGGGTTTATTTCTGACTTGGTCTTGATTTTTGTGCATCTGGTTCCTTGAAATGCGATCTTACATTTTCTGAAAATGCTTGAGAAAGGACACAGTGACCACTCTCCCCTCCATCATGCTCAGGAAATTATGATCTTGCACATGTAACATCTCTTGCCTTTAAGGATTCTTTTCTACCAGCTGCATTTGCTCTTTGACTTCATATACCTGCATCATGAATACCTGATTCTATTCCTCCACATTAAAAGTGACACTAACCAGTTGGTAGGATTGTGCTGCTGATGGCTTTACCACCCAACTGCAATCAACTGATTTAAGACATGACAGAATAGTTCTGAAAATGAGCAGAATAGCTGGCATCCTTCTTCTGCATCCTCCTCTGCAATTATTTTCTCCGAACCTACCCAAGGCAACCAGAAGACACTTCCTTTGAATTATTATCTCTATGTTCTGCATCTCTGCTGCTACATTTTATATTTCCTGAGCTGCAACACACTGGACAGAAAGTCTTCCTGCATTTTCTGCTTTTTACATGTTTTTTTTTTTCCAGGAGCCAGTTTTCTTTTTCCTGGTCAGTCTGCCTCTGTCCTGCTGCCCGATTTCCTTTAGTTTGACCCTGTGAACTTGTTCTGCACTAATAACACTCTTTTGATCCTTTTCCTAGACAGTTCTTGACATTTAAAGAAATTTCTGTTTCTTTCAACAGCTTCTCCTGTATCCTGGAATCATTTGCCCCATATATGTGTCTGTCTCTCATTAAACAATCTTTTATATCTCCAAACATACATGTGGATGCCAGAGCATGTGACTGCAAGGCAGGCATCTATTCCCCCTTCTGTTCCTTAGGTTCAGATAAAAACATAGAAACACTTCTTCCAGGATCACAGTATATCAAAGATTTCTATCAGCTGCTACAGTGTTTTAGCTATTATTAGTACCAATGTCTGATTTGTCTTTACCCTCTCCACTCAATGCTTTGTTCGGTATTTATTAATGCTGTTATGCTTGAGTAATGTATGCACGGAAATTCAGCTTTCTTAGTGAAGTTACTGTCTCATGGCTGTTTATCACCTCACGGCTGCTTGTTTTCTCTTTTTAAAGTTCTTGCTTTGTCTTTTAGTAATGCCGCCTTCTTGCTGTCAGTCTTACCTGACTGTTGTATCACACTGTTCTTTACTCTGTAAGTGGTAATAAAAAGGGAGTGCCCACATTCGTAAATCCAGTGGTACTCTATTGAAAGAATTACCTGCAGATATCCTTCAATTGCCATTAACAAGCAAAGAAGCTACCTCTTTGATGCTTTCCCCAAATCTCTTTAGCCTTTTAAGATTAGTGCTTGTCTCTGCCGGCTCCATGTCTTGCTCAACAAGGATAAATTCGAGAGGCCAGAATAAGAATTTAATGATTTTCTCTATACAGGTAAGATAATGAAAGCCTGCATTACACCCTGTGCCATCTCACAACTGCTGTCTATATTCCATGGAGGCCCATTCTCTCTTAAGACTGCGAGAATCCCAATCATTTATTTTAAACCAGTTGCTGAGAAAAATGCTTTAATACGTTTACAAAGCACTGAAGGCTGAGCGTAAGACAAACTGCAGAAGAACATCTCCCCTGACACAATAAAACAGAGTTTGTGCCATTCAGGACCTTAAACACTGCAACCAGAATCAAAGGGTGAAGCCAATGCACAATATTACTGATTGGTGACAGCCCCTAGGACAAGCAGAATAAAGGGAGAGAAGAGGGAAAAAAAATCCCCAAAGATCGCTTTCTTTTTCAGCTATTTGTGCATGAGCTATTCTGCCTACCCTGTAATTTCTATGACCTCCAAGCCTCCCTAGGATTATGAATACCTATTGTTGACTTAATTGGCAGAATAACAAGAAACATCTGCCAAACAAACCCAGTTTCTTAACCTCTGCTGGTCTTGGACACGTTATGACTGTAAGGGAAAGAATACTGCATTCTGTCTCTATGAACAAGCCTGGACCAGAGGCTTTCATAGTTCAGGGAGTCATTTCCAGTTATACATCAGAGAACCAATACAAAACAGAGATTTCACAAAGGCTGGTGTCTTTTTGGGTGCCCATCTCTTATGGCCCATGGGATACATCCATAATGCTAATGCTACACCAACATATCTGCACTTATACCCTCCAGACACTCCTCTGGCAATTTAGACTTGTGTCCAGCATTACACCATCCCAAGTGCAGACTATGGCATTTGTTCTTGTTCAATTTTATGCCATTTGTGATTGCCCAATGCTCCAGATCCCTCTGCAAGGTCTCCTGTCCCTCAACAGAGTCAACAACACCTCCCCATTTAGTATCATCACCAAATTTACTAATTTTGCATTCAACTCCTGCCCTCAGTTTGCTGATAAAAGGATTGAACAGAACTGGCCCTAACCCTTACAGTAAAGAACTTCTTCCTCAGATCCAATCTAGACTTCCCCTGTTCAAGTTTGAACCCATTACCCCTTCTCCTATCACTACAGTCCCTAATGAAGAGTCCCTCCCCAGCATTCCTACAGGCCCCCTTTAGATACTGGAAGGCTGCTATGAGGTCTCCACACAGTCTTCTCTTCTCCAGGCTAAACAGCCTCGACTCTCTCATCCTATCTTCATAGGGGAGGTACTCCAGTTCCTTGATCATCCTCGTGGCCCTCCTCTGGACTTGTTCCAACAGTTCCATGTTGAGGACACCAGAACTGCACACAATACTCCAAGTGAGGTCTCAGGAGAGCAGAGTAGAGGGGCAGGATCACCTCCCTCAACCTGCTGGTCACACTCCTTTTGATGCAGCCCAGGATATGGTTGGTTTTCTGGGCTGCAAGCGCACACTGCTGAATCATGTTCATTTTTTCATCGCCCATCCCTTCACTGATATTGATTAATTTATTAAATCCTTCTAATTGATTAATTCCTTCTAAATCAAAAGGACAGTGTATATGGAACTTTAAGCATGTCCTGTTGCAGAAGATCCTTAGCATATAATACGTGCAGGGCATGTGCCCACATTACAGGGTTTTGAGACAAATTAAAGGTACTCAAGAAAAAGATGCCAAAGAAGCTTGGGTGGAGGTGGGTGTAATAAGCTCTAATACACAGGATTAGAAAATAAAATGTGGAAAAAAGAATAAATTTAAACTTACCTGCTTGTTTGCACAGAAAAAATAGATTTCAGCATCATATAGATAGCGTAACAAAAATACACAACACATATATGACTTAAACCTATCTCTTAGGCCTACGAAGTAGGCGTATAGTGGAAAGTAGTACTGGTTACATATATATTTTCTCATTTTTGTTACATACATGCAATAGTATTAGAAAATGCAATTTATGTCATATCCTGTAGGGTGAATGGTCACATAAGAGCAGTAAGTCCTCCGGTGAATGTACCAATGTCTTAATAATTTGCCTTTTTTTCCTATTACATAGCTCTCTTACAAGTACATAGATGTGAAGGCATTCAATCCATTCAAACACCTTGATGGTTATTATAGGCTGAATGTTACCAGTGGGAGAGCACCACTGGTAAGTGAACTTTATATCCATTATACCTTAAAGTTTGGGACAAAATTGTTTTCTCTGCCAGCATGCCTCAGTCATTACATTTCAGAGTTGCAGTATTTAGGAAAGATTGGAAATATGAAACCTGTGGAAGAAGCCAATGTACAATTAACAGTCATAAGTCTTTCAAAGGCTGTGTGAGCTGTACACCAATTACATGTGCACCCAGAAGTAACTCCTGAATTAAGTATAATCACATTCCTGTCTGGATTGGTGTTTCTGACCTATAGGCATTGCTAGTTACGAAGCTAAAAGTAGCAGTGAAGTGGAAATCGGCTATTATCCCAGTATAATGAGCAAACCAATATGCAGTCATTCCTCCCCACAGTGGTAGTTCAAATGCCCTGGTCACTGAGAGGAGGATATATTTCTTTTTATAAGACAGGAGGTGGCAATGGCTACACTACTGAAATATAAAAGTAAATTTTGAGCTACTAAATACTCTTCTGGTAAAGACATTAAGCACTGGAAGACAGTAATTTCCCAGATTATGATTAAGTTTTCATTCTTAGCTCTTGACTTTTTAAAGACCCTCTACAAATGGATCCTCTTAATATCTCTGTGTAATTATCAGCCAATATACTACCAAGTGTACCATGAATTGAAATGCTTCAATTTTGTCATGCATATATTAAGCTCCATCTTTTATGGTACATTTAAGTTGATTACTGATCATTACTTCTCATTAATTACAGTAAATTTAGAAAAATTATATGACAAAGCTGCTGAAAACAGAACTCAAGTCTTCAAAAAAGAGCAGGGCACTTTTACTGCGAACACGCTTTACTGTAAATAAGACAACATTTATTTAATTCTTTCATCTTGAGTTTAAAAATGATCCACAACTTTCTAAGGCATTTATCTTCAATAATATAATCACCACGAATCAGGGTATATAAATTCCCTGAATGTAACCAATATTTTAAATCTTGCTTTTAAAGAAATAATTATTTTTTCCAGTATTTTAAACACAAAGTCTTCACATTTAATTTTCCAAATCGTCCTTATAAATTATAGGCACTGAAACTACCTAATTCTTTTCTCATTATGTTTTAACACCAAATAACCACCAATGGTATCAAGATTTTTATGTTCTATAACAGTAAAAAATACACATTTGCTTGTGATATGCAGGTATAATATGTAATTATGTTATAGAAATATGTTATTGTTATATTTCATTGGAACTGGTGCCAAGTGTAATCTTGGTTTTAATGAGCCAGGTAAGACCTTAGACTTCTAGTTTCTAAATATAATCAATGAAGTATTTTGATTCACGTCTGGGTACATTTGGGGAAAACAACACCAATCTATGAAAATATCTGAAAATTAAAAGTATCCACTATGCCTCAAAATGCACAACTAACTGCAAACGTCCCTCATTAAAACAAAAAAAATTACTGATACTTGAAGACATCTGATAAAAAAATCTCAAAAGAAATGTAAATCCATGGAAATAGTAACAGATTTGTACATGGAGGTTGGTGGTGGGCGATGCTGCTCTGAGCCATGCATGATCTAGCAGTGAGAATCTAAAAGTCATATTGAAGTAGTAAATATGGTATTACTTGTTTCCTTAAAGTCAACTGGAAGGAAGGTTCCAAGCTGTCTCCACACTAGCCAACATTTTAAAAGACTTTAAATAGTTTGGAATAGACTCTTAGAAGGTGAACGGCTTCATAGGAAGACATTATCCTGGGTTGGATCCAAAGGAGTGTGACCAGCAGGTTGAGGGAGGTGATCCTGCCCCTCTACTCTGCTCTCCTGAGACCTCACTTGGAGTAT
>JASSUY010038616.1:0-21315 GCA_032466535.1 Forpus xanthops | reverse complement strand
AACTAAGGTATAACACAAATCACTACTGCTACCACCAGTAATAATAATGACAAGGCAAATACAAGGAAAGAACACAATCGCTCACCACCCAGCCCGACCAAGCAGTGCACTCCCTACCTTCCAGGACTCTGCCTTCCGTTTTACCTCCTGGGCATGATGTGCTGTGGTATGGAATACCTCTTTGGTCAGTTTGAGTCAGGTGTCCTGTCTCTTCTTCCCCTCAACTTCCCCTCCTCCCTGGCAGAGCGTGAGACTCAGAAAGTCCTTGGCCAGCCTAAACATTGCCAAGTAGTAACTGAAAATATTGGTGTTATCAGCACTGTTCCCAGGCTGAAAGTCAAAAACACAGAGCTGCACCAGCTACCAAGAAGGAGAAAAATAGCTGCTACTACTTAACCCATGACAGTACTCTATTTTCATCAGGAATGGGAGAGTCTTCAAGAGCCCAGCAGAATCCATGCTGTGATAGAAGTGGATGGGTACAGTTTCTGTCTGAACCAGGCTGGGAAACAAAACTATTCAGGAGTGTGGCATAAACCTCCAAATGTGTTTGTGGTTGCTGAAGTCCTGTGCTCTTACTGAGGAAGATGAAGCCTTACTGCTGTATCTTCATAGCTACATTCCCTTAGCTACTCTGCTGGTATAGTATCTTGGGCAGCACTTGAAACCAAACCAAAGATCTCCACAGCTAAAAGCGCAAACCTTTGTATCCCTGTTCAAAAGATACGGACCCTGTACCTATGGCCTGCAATGAAACCATGCCCTCTTGCAGAGCAAATACTATGTAAGGATACCTTATGTACTGTGGCTATCAGATAGTGGCCTCACTTGATCTGCTCTGCAGTCACTGGTAACTGATTCTCAGAGGAAAGGTCTATTAAGAGTTGCAGGCTATAGTCCCTTGGTGTCCAAATCTTGTTACTCCTAAACATGTCTTTGAAGTGTGCAATGCAGCCACATTATTAGTATACTGGAAATCTCTTTGTTTGCAAAATGTTTTTTTATGTGTTAGCTCTCTTTTGAGAAAACAGTTTTGGAACCTTCCCTGATGTGCCTTAAAGAAATGTCTTATAAGTCAACATGGGCTAGACGAGTCATCACCAAAGTCAGCATGTCTCTAGGCATACACTATAGCTATATTTTACAGAAGAAGCATTTTGAAAGCAATTGCGTGTGTGCATGTGTAGATATGTGCATACAGCCTTATAGTTTATATTATAGTTTCAGACAACATGCTTTAAGAATGTATAAGGATGAACTCGCACAGAGCTGGCTTTTACAAACTCTTCGGTCATGTGACTTAATTCCAACTCATTCTGTCCTTAGATAGGTAGATCTGGCAGTGTATCATAAGGGATATCTTCCTGTTATTTTAAGAAAGCAAGGTCCTTTTACTTTATCTTTCCATGAAACTACAAAGAGTTTCCTTGAAGCCATAACTTATCATGCATCCTGGCTAGCACAGAAGCACTCACTCCTGACCATTACCCATTAAAAAGGCCTTTGAGGAAATGGTTTGAACCTTTGATCCAGAGAAAACCGTTGGATACCACATATTTTATATTCTCCAGTGTAGCATTATTAATAGCTCTTCCACCGACTTCTTCAGCTGCTCACTTTTTAGCTAACAACTCCCCTTCTGTCATTTGCCAAGATATGACACATTTCTTGTTAAGAGCAAGCGTAATATCCTTCTAGTATTTTCGGAGATACAACTCCATTGACAGCAGACTGAAATAAAGCAGTATTATTTAAAGACATCTCTTCTGCAGGTAGTAATGTCTGCATCGTGTCTGTTTCAGCTCCCCAAGTTCTGGGCCAGATTGTCACTGTCAACCCACCTATTCCATCCCCTGGCCCTCTTTCATGCCTCAAACCCTTGTATCCTTGTAAGCCTGCCTGAGGGCTAGGTGGACAGAGAAGCACTCCAGTTTTACTTTGCTATGCTGGACAGTTTTCAGGACAGAAATGAAAAGGCAGGAGGCTGGAGCAGGACAGCACCATAAAATGCAGACAAAATGCATGATAGAATATCTCCTTTTAGTGGTGATACTGAGCTGCCATTCTTAAGTGTATGCTGAAGATTTCTACACACTCCAACCAAGAGAAGGGGCAAAATGGCTTCAAGCAAGAAAGCTGCATGTCATTACATCTGGGTGGTAGTGAAGAGATACTAGTGCAGGAAGAGTGAATGACTGGCTGCATCTGCACCATTTCCTTCTTTTGTTAGCGTACCCTTTGGTTGGTTCTTATTCCATACAGCTCCCGACCAGCCCTTTGTACTTGACAATAAGTGGAAGAGAAGTCAGAATGCAACCTATTGTGTACGGCTGCATTAATGCTCCCTGATGATGTAATATTCTCTCCTACAGTGTTTTGACAGTAATTCAGTAATTGTTTTTCTGAGTGGGTTATGCTTTTGTCTGAGGGAATAAAAGAGATGTAGATACCTCTCACATCCTCAAAATGCATCCCTGTAACTAATTTCTCTGATGACCTAACTGAAGCTGGCTATCGGCTTTCAACAACTGGCAGAGAGTACTACCTCAGCAAGGCTGTATCAGTCCAGGGTTTCAACCATCTTCCTGACATTCAGAAGTTGGCAGGGCAGCTGCATAATCGGGATATACTCTCTTCTTGCTGCAATTAGATAACTCTGCTCTCGGTGCATTTCTAACACAGCCTCCATATTGTCTCAGGAATGCCATGTTTATAATGCTGCTAGTAATCAGAGTAAGATGATGAGGGTGTTTCCAAGGTTTGCTTTGAGGATTCTCTTAAAAAAAAATTAATGACACTACCAGCAGCAGCTTCAGTTCCTAACGAGTGTATTATCGTGTCCAGACTCCCATCTGCCATGATCTCATGGTCAGTAAGCCGTGCCAAGCACAAGGGAAAGAGGAGCAGCTCTGGTTACGATATAGAGAGCATGTGACAGTATCTCTTGGCACAGAATTACAGAGTGTGATCCATTGGTATTGCTTTAGCTCTTTATTACGCCCTCGCTATGATGACATATGTATGCACAGTATAACATGAACTCAAATGGTTGTAAAATATGTTGAGTAAGTGAAAGACAAGGAACACCTGGATCCTTCTGTAGTGTCTGATCCTGCAGACCATGTGTCTGAGCCTCAGTGGGAGTAATTCACCAGCTCCAAACTTTATTCCAGGGCACACTTTTTCCTACCTTTATTCCACCAGCTAAGTGAGATCTATAAGGCAAGATTTGACAATATAAGGGATGCAAGATTTCTTTTTCGTTTCAGGTTTGGGACACAGAGCTTCCCCCAGGACTATACCTCTTAATTCTCCCTCTGGAAGCATGAACAATTCTAAGAAATATATTATTTTGTTTTCTTTCTGTGTAAAAAGCACAGAAATTAGTGGCAATGAAACAGAGCAGGAAGAATTTTTAAAGGAAATAAATGTCATAATAACACCCGGGCAGTTTAAAGATGTGCCATTATAACTCTGCTTACTGACATTACAACTCTGCTTACTGACTTGGATTTCTTTTTCTCTGCTTTATATGTTTAATTTCACACGTTGATAAGAGGCAAAAATCCACAACTTCCCTAGGAACTTTGTGCAATTAATGAAGCTTATTCTGAAGATGTCTCTGGATCTTAGCACCTTCAGAAATGTGTGAGTATTATTTGAAAGGAGCCAAAAGTCCTTTTCTTCTTTTCATTTGAGAATGAAATGAAAAGGAAAAGGTACTTGAGGGCCCTCCTCCCACTGCCTCCCAAAAGACAAAAGGAAGAAAGAAATAGTAGTGGAGGTGAGGAGCAGAGGGAAAATGGGTCTGTGAATGATAAAAGTGGGGACAGCACAATGCAGCACACAGAAGAAAGGACTGAGTGGTTATTTGTGTTCTAAATATTCCCCAGTATAATAATAGCTCCTCTCAATGGTCTCTAATACCAACAGCACCCCAAAGACCAACCCCACCTGCCTGTTTCATCATATACCTGCCAGACAGTGACAATGCCAATCTCAGGAAAGGGCAGTGTGCATGCATTTGTCCCTTGCATTTCTATTTATTTATTTATTTATACTTCACTAGGAATACAAGCTTTATTAGATGTTTCCACATCTCTTAATTGCCACATTCAGAGCTGCAATTCAGCAAAATCTTTAACAGGCTACAGTGAAGCTGAGCACATGCTTCAATTATTTCAGAAATGGGATCAAATTTCCTTCCATTTCCATCTTTTTTCTCAGTCTTCAGGTTTTTTTTTTTCTCACTTAGATGATTAAATTTATTAATTTTATTTTCTGTACATGTGTAGACTTTGAATGCCTATTTTTATGCTTTACACTTGGAGGAACATTAAAGAAACAGCTGCTTTGTTTAGGACAGTTGATTTAAAATAACTTAGAAGAAAACTAAAGCTGAGCAACATATTTTCTTATAAATTATGTATTTTTGCAAAATATAGAATGTCAGAAGATCTTAAAGAGGGTTTGGCAAGATTTTATGGATAGTTTTGCTTTAGTTTTGAATCATTTCCTCTTACTGTTTTCTGAAATAAGCTTTCTCATTTTTTGTTTTGAGGCAATAGTTAATTTCAAAGTTTGTCTGCATTTAATGCTAATTTTTAAAAGGATAAGAAAATCCGAGGAGCAGTGGAAAATTGCCAAGCTGAAAACAAAACATCCTATTCTGAGTTGAATGAAAAGTTTCAGTCAATAGTAAACATTTTTGTTGTCTTGTTATTGTTGTATTGCCTAGTAAAAAAATGTAGTTTCAGACTAAACCAAAACAAATGAAAATATTTTTTCTCTTGAAAGAACTGAAAATTGGACTTTTGAAAGCTGTAATTGAAACCACACAAGTGAAGCTGGAAGGGGAAAGATATGTTTTGATGCAGATAGTCTACCCACCACAGATCCAATAGTGGTGGTCAGCCATTGAATAAAAATGAATGGGATTTATCTAACTTAATTTCAGCATCTCAGGTTCTGCTGTCTAAACCTGAACTCATCCCTCCAAGTTTATTTTATAGACAGTGACTTGAAAAAAGCAGTTCTTGAAAGGTGTATCACATCCTTTCTTCAGTACCAGGCTCAGAAGTTCCTCTTTCTTTCCTTTGTCTGTAAAAAGAGGCCAGTGTCACTACCAAGATTTGTACAACTCAGACTAAGCCAAATGGCATGAGTTGCACCAATTACATCTTTCCAAGGAAATGGAGATTAGGCCCAGTACAGCTGAATTATATTATACAGAATTATTTTGGCATTCATCAGGCATCTTGCCTATTTGTATGGATGATCAGGAAATCCAGGTCCCAAAACAACAAGCTTCCTAATCACATAGGAATACAGAAAAAAAGTCCCCTTTGCGAGTTCAGAGCCAGTTCTACCAGACATTTTAATTCTAAGTCAGGTCAGTAATAACTAACTTTAATTGACACACCCACAAACTGTAACATTTATCCAGTGCAGATGAGTGATTTTAAAATAATGGCCACTCTTACCTTTAAATGAAGAGAGCAAAGAAAATAAACTTTAAGCAGTATTTCTAGTACTATCATTGCTATTTTGCCTCTGGTCTGTATGACTAAGACCAAAGAGAAGAGTCCTAGCAGGAATTAGAGTTGCACATTGATTTCTGATCCTTGCAGTCTAACTAGCTACAAGCATCATTTATCTCTGAAATGGCTCTTACTATTTGTTATCATTCCAGATGTCAAGGGCTGATACAGCTCTTGAGGGAACTGCACTTTGGGAACCTGATTAGTTTTAACCTGGCTCTCAAGAATATGATGACCAACTTGTTCCTCCGAGCTCAAGTAGAGCAACCTGGGCTATTTATTAGTCTGCTCTTTCCTGTGCTTCAAAAAGGAAGATGTATCTGCTTACAAGGAGCTTGTATATGAGCTAGACTTGAACTGCACGACTCAGTTACATAAGCTAAAGAAGCATTTAAAACCAAACCGAAGTATGAAATAGGCTGAATGAACACCTTTGCCGAAGAAGAACTTCATTACAGTTATGAATGACTTCTGATATGTTTTCACAAGGATCTCCAGTGGCAGCAGTTTGCCACTGGGTGTAAAAGAATGGGATATAAAACACAGTGATAAAATCAAGAACGAAAAATACATGCTGGTTGAAAGAAAGAAGAGAGAGAAGGGGAGGAAGGCAAAAGAAATAAAGCAAACAGAGAAAAGAAAAAAGAAGACATGAGAGTAAATCAAAGTGACTGGAATGGTTTTGTTGCTGTATGTTGTATGGAACTGAGCAGCAAAATAAAACAAATGTATTGAGAAAAGAGTACATAGTATATGTGCTGAGTAGACTGGGAAGGATACGTTGGTTAATGGCATAGAAAATTTGCTTAATGGGGACAGTAAATTGTTGCTGGCTTTTAGGTACTCTTCCTTTAGCAGTACAGGGCTCCAAAATTTTGTCCCATCAGTGTGGCAACAGGCTTTGCAGAAAATACCTGAATGCCATTAAGATTTGACTATCATACTGCTTTTTTTCTTTTTTTTTTTTTTTTTTTTTTTTTTTTTTTTTTGGGGGGGGCAGAATGTTCTCAAAAGTATGGAATTATTTAAGTAAATAAAATAAATTGTTGGGTAGGAATATTTCAACATACCTTTAAAGTTTCTGAATTGCAGAAAACAGTTGTTATTCCTTTTTTTTCCATGACAGAAACACATTTTATTTTCTCAACTTTCCACTCTCTAGTCATCTCTCTCTGTGCTTCTGATAAGGTGGCAACAAAAGGATGATGAGTGAGAATAGTGTGGGCAAGACTGAAGAAGACAGAGCTTTGGTCAGAGAGAAGAGCTTGGAGGAACCAAGGAAAGTGGACTGTGTTACTGAACTCATGGATGAATGGGTAGCTCTTCTGTATTGATTCAGGTTAGAAATTGAAAAGGAGAAAAGGTCTGACATGATGTTATTATGCAAACTCAGTTCACAGATTTTTGGTGCAGTGTGATGAGAAAAGAGAGGGTCTGCCAGCACCAAAGAAATCTGACCCAAACCCTTCCCATTCATTGCTACTTTTTCATTATTCTCCCTTTTTAGAAATAACTCACACAAAAACTATGAAGAAAACAAAAAAAAAAAAAAGAAGTTTTCTTTCTCTCAAGATTAGAAATTAACCTTTTCATTACAGTCTTTGAGATGGAAAATGAACAACAACATGTTTTTGGCAAGAGCTGACAGGACAACTGCAGCAAAGAAGTACTTTCCACTGTGGAAAACCAAAAACATTAAACTTCTGTGATTAGAGTTTTGCATGACGAACTGACAAAGAGAACTCAGTAATATGAAAAGAGACAAAAATATCCGGCATGTTACTAAAGCTATGAATGGTGTATTTTATCTACCTTTTTCAAAGCAAAATGAACTTATCAGAGAGGTTTTCTTCTTACATGAAAATGTATGGTGTTTCTTTTAAATTCAGGGAGCTAATCTGTGTTTCCCAGCACAAGGAAATCAGAAGTTTTGCCTGCTCTTGAGCAGACCAGTCTATGCATTTCCTTCAGAAAGCAAATGGACAGGAAAACACTGATTTAAATAATATCCTTTATGTCTGTTGGCATAACACAAAACATTATGCTCCAGACTTTATTGCTTTGTTTGAAGTTGACTAGTAATATACAACTTTCAGAAGTTTGCTGTGCAGATCTTCCTTTAGACTTCTGAGGAGGTTTCTTCAAATTGTCATGTTTTAGCCTGTGCTTTCCTTAGATTTATACATTCTTGGTACATGTGTAAACCTTGTACTGCACAGGGACTTACAGTTGTCAATTATGAATGTCCACCAGGAGACCTGCTTAATATAGGCAAATGCACAAGTAAACATCCATTCTAGAAGCAGGAGAGACCAGAGCTTGAGTTTTTGCCCAGATGTCAGGTGCTGCTGAATTTTAATTCTGGGTCTGGCATGGATTTGCTATGTAGCCTGTGGCAAATCACATAACCTCCCTGCCTCGGAGTCCCCACCTGTGAAGTGGAGATGATAACACTTGCAATTTCCTACCTCACAGGCTGTTTTGAGGATAATGAATGTCTGAGAACTGCTTTGTATACTGGAAGTCCTGGCTTATGGGGAAGTATTTTGACTGTCTGAGTGAAAATTTGGATCATTATTTTGGACTTCTCGGGAAGAATGAAAGAATAATTTATAGAAAATAATACCATCCTAACAAATCTTTAGTTGCAAAAGCCGCTGCTCTGCCAGTGTCTAAACCTCCCTGTGCACGAAGCTCTTGCACATGAGCTCTACTGTTGACATTGGCAGGTGGCCTCACCCAGGGAAGCATTCGGAGGATTAACTCTTTTCTTGCAAATTTTCATATTCATAGAATGATAGAATGATAGCACTGGAAAGAACCTTAAGATTATCTAGTTACAACCCCCCTGCTATGGGCAGGAACACCGCACACTAAACCATGTCACCCAAAACTGTCCAACCTGGCCTTGAGCATTGCCAGGGATGGAGCATCTATCACTTCTTTGGGGAAAGAAGTATATATTGAACCCATAGGCTCTGAATGAGGATTGAGACACTGTTGAATCATCTAGTTTAGTTTTCTTCATATTAAATTCTTAATTTCTTGCTGCAGTTGCCCCTTTACTGAGTTTTGGTGTTACCTAGGACCATGACAGCTACTGAGAAGCAACATGACCTTTGTGAAGGTACATTCTTGACACACTAGCAAGGTTATAAGAAGAAAAAGGAGTAAGAGTGCCAGAAGATACAATAGCCAGATAGAAACGTTGAAGGGAAATGGTTACCATTCTTAAACAGTTTTTCATTGCTGCAGTGGGAGAAGGCAAGGAGACCTTGAGGACTCTGATTTTCCTCAATGGTTTAGGTAGGGATGAAATGCTTCCAGCTGTCATGGCAGGCTACCCAGGCACCCAGGTCAGCACTGTTGGAAGGCGCTCCTACCTGCCTTGGCATGCCCACTCTTGCCACCTCCTCTTTGAGCCACTGGAGAGAAAAACAATCTCCAGAAATGGGGGGGTTATTTTCAAGCCCAATTGAGCTTGCTAATGTAAGGGAAGAGTGCTGATACCTGGAAAGATGTGGTTGCAGGCAGAGGTGGCAAACATGAACCCCTTACGCCAGTGTTTCTGCTAAGTTCCTGTATTATAAAACTAGGGCTTCAGCCTGAGTAGGAGTGGTAGAATCTAGTCCCTTACGTGGAAAAATATAGACCATATTTCTCCATTACCTGCAACCATGCCTAGTCACTATCTTCTCTATAGAGTGGGAGTAAAATACTATCGGTCTGATTGGTACACCCACTTTTAACTCGCTATGCACAGTCTAAAATGACTATGAAGCAGCCTGTAAAAAGGCTGGAATTATTGATGGTAAAATCACAGAACGCCCATGTAATTTTTTCTCATTGCAGCTGTGGACTGAAAAACCAAACAAAACCCCCTTAGTGCATGAGGTCTGGTCTGAGGAAAGCTCACATTACTGCATACTTCCTAAAGTTGCATATAACTGATGGCTATCTCATCTTCTCTAAGTAAGCACTTCTGAATGCAGTGGTTACTTAAAAATGACTGAGCAATGACAGAAGCATGCTGCCTACTACTCTGAAGTGTACTCTACACTAGGAGAAAGGGTTTTTTGGCAACATAGTGACCAGCAAGTTTTTAAACAACTGTCACTGTTGACTAGAAATTGCTAGGGAAAAGTCTGCTGTCAGCGACCAAACCTGGGAAGACTTTTGAGCTCACAGTAACAAACTGAAACCCTTTTGGAGATGTCATCCTACTTCTAGATTTCTTTTAAAATGCTGAAATCTTCTTCGCTCATGTGACGCTTAAAAATACAGTAATTAATACATGTTATGTAATGCATTTGTTAAGCACATTCCATTTTCCTAAGCTAGGCAAGACTGGTAAGAAATGCCTCCACAGAGAAGCTGTCTGGTGCAGTTACCATAGGTTAAGCTGGTTTGTGGTACCTCCAGGTCAGACCCCTCTGTGGTCACTCAGTTCTGAAGAGAAAAAAATCCCACCTGTTCCAGCATGGTTAATTTGCTTACAGTATAGATTATTCAATAATAAACCATATTTTCTTTCCACATTCCCCCATCCCAAATGTGGGAGATGTTCTGGAATAAATAATAAATTCCATTAGGTTATCTGCCAAAGTCTTTTTGTTTCCTCCAGACTTGAAGAATAAATGCTTATTTTAGACTAAGAGAGTTGGTGAGTACAGAATATGTTTATTCGATTTGTGGTCAGTGAGTATTTCCTATGTAAGAAGCTGCATCAACAATATCTCTGGACACAGATGAACTCTCCAGAAACTGAAAGGTGGCTAAAAGGGAAAAAAAAATCCTACTCATTCCACCACTACACGTCACAACATTTCATGTTGTTTCACGATATGTCCTATGTGTTTTATTTAACACTTTCAGCATAACTTTCAATCTAATGAGAAGTAATTGCTGAGATTCTTTTAGAGTTTTCAATTGGAAAAAGAATGTTGCTTTTATATAGGTCATGGTGGGGATAAGTGGGACTGGGAAACACAAGAATCCTGCAGAATCAACCCAGGCAACACAGACTTATCAGGAAGTTTGCGAAGAAATAGGAAAACTCAATGAGCTTGAGACTGTGGAAACCATGAAAAGAAGCCATGCTCAGAGACCGGAGGCTCACTTGCAGGAGAGGATGAGCTAGCAAACAGAAAAAGCTGAACTCAGTCCTCAGCTCTCACAGTTCAAGAACCTTTGGAAACCAACACATAAAGGCAGAGAAGGTCTTCCCTCACTGTTTCCTTCCCCCTTACAGACTATTGACTCCCACTTTTGCAAGCAGCTTTTCAGTTGAACTTGGGCTTTTGCTTAGGGAAGAAAAGTCTTAAAACTAAAGAGAAAGAAAATCAATAAAAGCCCTATCAGAATCAGATCAGTATCAAACAAATTTAAATCTCAAAATAATTTGCCACTTCAAACGTCCGGTGCTTGACAGTGTTTGGATGACCTGCTGAGAAAACAAGAGGAGATAGATATGTGCTCCTATCTGAAAATCAGCCCTGAACTCAGAAGGCAGCCTCAAAACACAAAACCTTCCTTGCCTTCTTCCTGCTGGTTTGCCTCTCTTTCTTAGGAAAGGCAGATGGTGACGACTAGGAGTTGGATGCAAATGTGCTGTTAAAATTCATCGACAATAGCATACCTCCAGGGTTTTAAGTTTTGTCTTTACTTCAGCTGCAGCTCCCAGCTAGAAAATGTCCTATTCCTGCTGGCTTCTCCCGCTTGATCTTCTCCTAGCTTCAAGAGCAATAAATCAATTTTAAAGACTGGAAAGAAAAGCAAGGCTCGCAATAAAAGGTGAAGGCACTGAGAGGTGGGTGCTGCAACCCTTCTGCTCCAGAGCTCTGACCCACAGAGTGGAAACACAGAGAAGCAAGTGGCTAAAGCCATTATTTTGTCCGTGTAGACCACTGGGATACAACTCCATGGTCATATTGCTCAGCAGGAAGGCTGGCTGCAGCCGTTCCCACATGCTCCACTCAGCCCATTTCCTCCTGCTCCTTTCCTTCCTTGTGCACCAGTTCACTGCAGGGCATTTCAGCAGACTGGCTCAGTGGGGTAGCTTTGTAAGCAGTCATGTTGGTACAACTGAGGGGGTGGCAAACTGTGACTGGAAGGGTGGAAATAAATTGTGGGGGAGAGAAGGACTCTCGCAAGCCTGTTTTGCTGCCAAAAAAAATAGACAGAGGACCACACCCCAAGGCACTGCAGCACCCTATGGCTGCATCCTATGCAGGATGATGCAAAGGGCCTGTGTGCTAAGCAGGAGGCCTCCAACAGCTGGCCAACAGTGATGGTGGGGAGGTCCTGGAGGTGCTGCACTGAAGAGCAGCAGTGTGTGGGTCAGGGCTCATCTGAATACACCCTGTTCACCCGCACCATGGGAAATGGCCAGTCTTCAAAATACAGCCTCAAGGAGAACATGATTGCAGCTCTGCCACCCACCTTTCATGTACCTTTCTGGGTAAGGCATCAGCTTGGCAAGAGGGAGGCATTGCACATGTGCCCTCCTCAGCCTTGAGGAGGTAAGGATGCTGCAAAAGATTGTGTCTGTCTGGCTATCAGATCATTGCTGAAGCAAAGGCAAGGATGTGCCCTCAGTCCTGGTAAAGGTGTTGTTTACTTATTAGAATGAAAACGTTTGAGAGCAGCACGCAACCATGTATGGTTCCAGCTGTGGAGTCCTGTGTGCCAGTCCTTTCATGAGCTGTGTCTGAACCATTCTCAGATATGAGCCATTCCCAGCTCTTTGGTTGGGCTGATTTTGGTGGACTATACTGCAAACCTGACATTGAGCTAGAGTACAATTTCCTAAATTCCTATTGATGTGTTTTCTCTCTATTCACACAAGCAAGGAAATGTTGCAGGAGAGTTTGCCAGGGCCATAATGAAGTTTCACAAAAAAGTTTCAGCACAACTGTTTTTCTTGCACACACAGTGTTCAGCTCATTGTTTTGCTGTGGTTATTAGTGGTATCACTTCAGTGATTTCAATGAAAGGACTCCTGGGATGAATCTGACCCACTGAATTAACCTTAATGAGGCATAGAGAAAACTACCAGCTTAAGGGGGAGTCATTAGTCTTGTTATGAAAGAGTTAACACCCTTTGAAGGATTTCAGGAGTACACCCTTTCATTGTCTGTTTGTTTTCTGTTCCATAAAGCCTACTTGCTTAGTTATTCCCTTTCTCTCCTGTTTTGTGTTGCCCATTGTAGCCCAGGTACCAGAAAGGGCAATGGGTTGGCTTGTGGTGACAGTATCACAAATGCAGACTTCTCACTTTCCTCTTACAATCTGTCAATTTTGTTGAAAGGTGTTTCTAAAGAGTCTCCCCAGGGCCTGGGAGGAAGAAATCTCTCCAGTGCATTATAAAGCAAGTTTGTGAGATGTTAGAGGTGTGCCTATTCCCAGATTACAGAGACATCATGCAGTTTTAGTGTTGCTTTTGGGTCCCTATCCTGCTTCATGCACTGGGAGAGCGAGGCTAGGAAGACTTGTCATAGTCAGATCTAGTCATTTTGCAGGTGGAATTGCACTGAGTCCAAAGTGAGTTAACACCAATTTAATTATGGACAATTGCTGCAAAGAATAGCCAAGTCTACCTGTGGGAAGACTGGACATAGTTGAAAGATTCAGGGAAGATCTTACATTTACTAGGAGCCTTATACTAAAGAAAAAGTGCATTCCTTCTTCCAACCTATATGACAAAGCTTTTGTTCAATCTAATTATCACGGGCAGGCTTTGAAGCAGAGAAGTGCCTGAGGACTTTGTTCCAGGGAGGAGTATTTAGATGCAATCTGAAAGAGCTGTGGAGAACAGCCCAAGCTCTATCATCGAGGTGGAACTTGTCCAGAGCCCCTTTGGAGCTGGCTACACCCTATTAGGCTGCAGCAACTGTTGGGTATGTATCTACCCCTCTGCGGTATGGCTCCTGATACTATTATTAGTAATAGTATCACAGCAGCTTCAGTCTGAAAAACTCCAGTTAGAGGTGGGGGCCCAGATGATGTGAGTCACTAGGCAAACACTTATTAAAAAGACAGGCCCTGCTTTCAATCTGGTTTAGGCTATGCTAATTCTAGACTGCTCAGAGACACCACCTATTCCCTGTGATAGCCCTATGCTGGTTTAGCTGGCTTTGCTTTTCTCCTGGCCTAGATATGTAAGTACACTTAGACACCTTACTGCCCTTAAGATTAGGTAGGTTCCTAAATAATTTAAAAACCCCTGCCTGTTTGTTCTTGTTAGTTTAAAAAAATATTTTACTCAGAATGTGGAGTCAAAAAAGCCCTGACACAAAAAGCCTTCGTCAGGCAAAACACACTGGCTTGTTACAGTAACCATAAATCAATTGACTTCAGAAGTCAGTCATTTTTTCATCCCTGTAAAAGATTTTAAAACACATACAAAACAGTGAAGCACTTTCCTTCAGACATCTGATATCTGAGAAGAAGATGCTACATATTAGATATAAAGCCTCTGTGAGAATGGTGTATGCATGACTTGTGCTGTGTGATATGCTACATGAGAAATAAAACTAAACACAACTGAGTAGCTAGTAGAAGTAGAAAGTCGGCTTCTGGAGTTTTATATGCTGTAGATAGAGAAAAAATGGCAAAAGCTCAAGCAGCACACTTTTGCTGCTGCTAAAGATATCTCAAAGAAAAAGTGGGGACTGCAGCATCTCTCTTAACATGAAAGGCTGAGATGGCTGGGACTGTTCAGCCTGGAGAAGAGAAATGTAAATACACATTTACACCCTCCCCTCAATGTATATAAATACCTGAAGGAAGAGTGTAAAGAAATCAGGGCCAGGCTCTTTCCAGCGGTGCTCAGTGACAGGACCAGAAGCAATGGATGCAAACTGAGACTCGGAAGGGTCTCTCTGGGCATGAGGAAACACTTTGTTACTGTTAGGGTAATTGAATCCTGGCCCAGGTTGTCCAGAAAGGTAATATAGTTTCTATCCTTGGAGATACTCAAAAGCCATCTGGACAAGGTTTTGGGCAACCTGCTGTAGATGGCTCTGCCTGAGCAAGGAGTTGGATCAGTTGACCTCCAGTGCTTTCTTCTGAGCTCAGCCATTTGGGGATTCTGTAAAAACCCTGCAGCCATTATTTGGTTTTGAAGAATTTGGAATATCTCATAAACATATTGGATAAGGATGTAGGAAAATGAGTCTGTTTTATGCACTTCCAGGAATGCTGTAATTATCCACATCTCTTAACAAGACACAGAAAAGCCTCTGATGGCCACAAAGACCATTGAATCCAATGGCTACTTGGGCCAGTGGTAGCTGTCCAGAAAGAGATCATTCGACCATCTGCAATCTTTAATAGACAAAGTACATAAATAAACAAGAACCCTGGAATCCCTTCAGTTCTGCTTCCCAGTGGAAACACTTCCTCTTGGCACATGCATTACCTCAGTTTTGTAGCTAGCTCTTTTGCAGCTAGTGTTTGAATGGATGTCACTATCAGGGTCAGGACCTAAACAAACTATGGTTCTGCTTCTGTGTTTATAATTTTTGGAAGACCTATATGTGGAACGTTTGTGAAAATGATGTAATCTGGCATGGTAAATCCACTTTTCTGGGGAAAAAAAAATGAAAAAGAAAAGAGAAAAAGAGGAAAAAAATGGAAGAAAAAGAAATAATAATTAGTTGCTGGATGTTGACATATGTTGGTCTGTGCCATTCCTACCAATGACATTAAAAGAGACTAAGATCTTTTAATCAAAACTAATTACCTTTTTCTTTATTCCATTACTAATGTGTCCATTATTTAATTATCGAAGGTCTGCGCACACACAAATCCCAAATCCCATGACCGTTAAAAAAGAAACCTTTAAAATTGGTTTTGCTAAGGCAGAAAGAATCACATGTCAAGTAGAGGACTACCAGACTGTTCATTCAGTAATCATAAATGACTTTGTTTCTTGCTACAGCATAGTGCATTCCCTTCAAATGTTATTACGTGCCTACCATTCACTGCTTTCTGTGATGCAAATGTGATTTGCATGTATCCACACACTTGATCATAATGAAAGTGAGTCCCAGAGTTTTATGAGCATCTTGAAAGCCTGTCTGTGATGGACCATGTAGTCTAACAATGGTACTTTTTTCCAGCACAGCATTAGTGCTGGATCTTTGCCTGGAAGATATATGCAAGCAGCTTCTATTTTATTTTATTTTTTATTAAAAAAAAAAAAAAAAAAAGAACACAAACAAAAACCAAAAACCAGAACCAAATCAAAACCCCAAGTAGAGTAAAATTTAAGAAAATGGATATTATTTTAATGTCAGAAAAAAAAAGGAAATTGGAAAGTTGCAGTTGCTGAAGCAGCCCTCTTTTGGACATGTTGTACACTGAAAGACTATTCTGGTCCCATCTCTCTTGTTCACTGTGTTTGTTTTTAAAGAACACCCTAATAGGTGCAGGACAAAATATGATGCTTTGAAGACCATAGGCTTTGAATTGCCTCTTTTCAGAAGTTACCATGTGCCCCTACTCTCAAGCAGGATTAGTTATTACAGGCTTAGTGCAGAGGAGGATTTGTCAGTTTTTTGTTTGTGAGTTTGTATGTCAACCCATAAAAAGTACAATCTTCACCCAGGGATGTGCACCCACAGACTGACCCCATGCTCTTTCTGCAGGTCCCTTTGGCAGCTATCCAGGAAAAGAGTCAACAGAATTTAATGCTGTCCTTCCCCTGCCTCAGAGTAATACAGTGAGTAACAGTGCTACCAATGCTGACTTGCTTGGATCAGTGGGATTAAAAAAGGTACTCAAACAGCCTAAGTTTACCACAGTGGTGGATATGTGACCACAGATGTTAGATACAAATTGTACCACGTACCTTCTTAAGCTAATTTGGCTGGCCATACCCCAGAGATCTGCGTTTTACGTTCTTGAATATTTATAGAGAAGAGGCAGAGGAAGAAGACAATGATCTTGTTCAGGCACAGACTGTGACAACTAAACTTAGTAATTTCTGTAACTCATTAGAAGGAGTAAGATAGTAAAAGATTAGTTTTCTCCCCAAAGAGAGCATGAGTACAGAAGATGAAGCATAAAACCTCTTTGTACCTGAAATATTTGAGAACTTCATAGGGTGGGAAGAATTGTCTTCTGGAATTGTCCTTGCTGTGAGCCAACATGCTTCATCTGGTCAATGTCCTTAGCTTTTACACAGCTCAAGTTAGCTGAAGCTACTCCAAATACATATATACGTATATTTTTATAACAGATGTTTTAGACAGTGAGCAAAGCATAAGAGCGATAGTTTCACATCTTTCTTCTTTCAGGCCATAGTAAGATGCTTTTCACCAAATCAGCCAAATCTTTACACATTATTTGTGGACATTATAAAAGAAGACAGTCTAACACAAGTTGATTTCTCCTCTCCCTCTTCCTCTACTCCCCCAGCTCTCATTATTTACAGAAAACACTGAGGTCTGACAATGGGGCTGCTTGGGCTACAGGAAATGGAGGAGATTTACCTCACCAGAATTTTAATATCTCCAAGGGGATGAACACTGGTTGCACTGATATGAAAAACAAATCTTTCCATGGAAATTCTGAGAGTCAGCTTACAGTGGTTTGACTGAATAAGGATATGTGATGTACTGAATTACATTTCAACTAGGGACCCTTTGTGAAAGGGGTGGATAGAAATGTACACTTTTAGTGTATAATTCACCTGTCACTTTTAGATGACTGCTTTAAAATGAGGTGAGAAAGGGACGGGTGTATAGCAATACTTTTCTTGTGTACTTTCCCAGCTAACACTAGTCTACAACTCAGGTCTTCCTTGTGAGATCCTTCAGGCCCAAAGATAGCCTCTCTGTGAGGCTGGTTTCTCAAGTAGGTTTGTTTGAACATGATACGTTACATTCAGATGTGCTTGATATGTCATAAATGACAGTAGAATCAGAGCCTTATAATTTTTAGTCTACAAAAGGACAAATAGTCTTCCCACACATGGAAGGGAAGCCTGGTTGCTGTGCTGATGTGCAATCCTACTTTCAAATACTGAAACAACTTCAGTTTCTCATGAAGGAAGACTGTCAGGCTCTGCTTGTATGTTCTTGTGGCATGCTACAAGCAGGAAGTCTATACACCAAAACATCATTATTCCAACATGCTCTGACTTCTTCTAGACCTTCTTCAAGTTTAGACTCTTTTGGACTTAGAGTGAGTTTTCAACTGTAGCATGCCTGAAATTCTTCCTGGAAAATCTCATGGAGAAATAAAGGTTTGGGTACTGTGTAACTTAGGCACACAAGTCTGACACCGTTGGGACATGCTACATCAGCAGCACACATACCACACAGACAGCTGACACATGTGTAACATGCTCGTCAGGTCTCCTGTGCATCAGGTGGTCCACTGTGAGTGTATGTGCTGTGCATCTGATGCCTCTGAGGAGGCTCAGGCTTCCTGTGTGTTGATCCATGAGTACGGGATATTCCTCTGAGCCTTCCAGGTAAGAAGAGGGCAACAGGGGCTGGCTGTCTGCATGATCACTCCTGCAGAGAAGGTAAAATTTCTTCTCAGTCAAGATTTCCAGGTGGGAAAATGTATATACCCAACCTCTGCACAGGACACCCAAACTTTGGCCAGTCAGCCTGCAAGGGCGAGAGCCTGGGCCTCCTTGTACATTTTACTTGTTACCTGCCCTGTGATGGTGTATAACAGTGTGTATGCAGCTGGCACATGCCTAGCTGCATCCCATGTGTGTCCTGTGCACCTAGAATGGGAGTGAGGCCAGTGCTGCATGTCCATCAATACCTGTGGTCTCTGATGGGATGTCGGTAGGCACCAATTACTGAGTTCTTTCTTCCTGTGATACTCAGCTGGTGTTTGGCTGTGGAAGCAGGAGGAGGTCTTCCAGGTAGAACCTGTCTGGGTCTTGTCTGGCCTCAACAGACACTTCTGAGTTAGCTTGCTGCACAAGAGGAAAAAAAAAGTAACAAAATAAAGCATAATACCTAGAAGGAGAATCTGTAGCTGTCAGGTAAACACAAGCCCACAATTGCCTCTGGAACTCAGCTCTTTCCTATGCCAAGCACTTTACTGGTGCAAAGCATGGGACTTGCTCTCCTCATTGGAGCAAGACTGAAGCAGTTCTCTGTAGTAGTGTCCCATGGCAGTGGTAGAGATAAAATCATACAAACATCTCAAGATGTAAAATTAAGTAAGTCTAAAGCTACTTTATGTTTTAACAAAAGCACAAACCACTGTGCCTGGGTTTGTGCAATACAGCAAAGAGCTCTGGATTCTGTATCAAGAGACACATGTAATGAAAACGGATGTAGATCTTTTTGATGCTTTGGTAGGAAGACATTGTTTTAACTCAAATAACTGTCTGGGTCACCATGTACTTTGAATTTACCACCATTTATTTTTAAGTCTGGGAAGCTGCTTGTCTTATGTAGAAAGGACTCTGAAACACCTCTTCAGTTGCTCAGACACTTCCGAGGAGCATGGGGACCTCACACTGGACATGCAGAGGGAAAAAGGAATTTGAGAGTAATTTCTTCATTAGAAGAGAGCATAAGGTTTTATAGTTTAATAGCCTCCAACAGGGGACAGTTTGGGTTGTCAAGGTCAGTGTTTGGTTTGGAGAAATCCCAGTAATTGTTAAGAGGCTTTCTGTTATGAACTCACAACAAGACATCTCATATGAGGCTTTTTTATAAAGCTCACAATTAGGTGAGTAATGATGCTGGAAGGTTAAGTAGATAATAAGACTGTGAAAACATATTAAAACCTTTTTTCCTTTCCATTATAGCCATGAAATATAATCCTCAAAAGCTGTAATTGTGCAACTTCACGGAAGGGCCCACAAGTAGGTATCAAAACAAATAAAAACAAAACCAAAGTCTTGATTGATAATGAAGTCTGCTTTTCTCGTTCAGTTGCCTGTAATTGTAAACATCTGCAATGCTGGATATTGTTGCTGTTTGGAAGATCTGCTGAGAAAATATGGTTTTGAAAATCAAAGCAGAGAGCAGAGCTACACCATCAAGTTAGGTCATTTTATGGCTCTTGACAGTATGGTGTAATTTGTAAATTTTGATTTTAATTAATTTTATTTTTTTGCTATTAGAAAAGATATAAGCATATTGAAAGTATTACACAATGAATTTACCAAGAGCATTATTACTTTAGGAGGGATAATTCTTTTCTTCTTGTTCATAAAAAAGTTAGGATATGATGCCTTCTGCTATGAATAAGAGTTACCTAACAAAAGCTGACCTTAAACCTTAAATGCCAAGGGCAAAGAGACTGACAACACATCCCATCTGCTGCTGCTCTTTTAAGGTGGAAGATTTGCATCCTCCATTCATGAAACTCAGAAGGATATAGCTGAACTTTCCTCGGTATCACAGTAGACGTAGCTTCAGGGTAGTTCTCAGTGCTCTACATATTGTATTCTTGTCTCTCCACTGAATGGAGATGGTTGGGAGATTATTAGATTCTATCATGAAATCTACGTTTCATTTGTAAGCATTTTGTCGTATTCAGGAGAACTCTGCCCTTTTGGCTTAAAAATAAAATAGTATAGAACTAGAAAAAATGCTTGAATGATTCATATGCTGTGAGCCACATCCCTGGGTACCACTCAGGGACCACAGCCCCTGTTTCTGCACAGCCTCTGATCACTGTGGTTAGCCCAAACCCATTGCATGGCTGAGCCCAGTGGAGGTTTCAGGTCTGTATCCACACAGCAAAGCTAGCAAAAATCATCTACTCACTGAGTCCACCGCAGGAATGCCACCTATGTATATCATTGCCCCCTCCAAGGATCACAAAGTATTTAGCAGCGGAAGAGGATGAGAAATAACTTTCCTGTCCACAAAGAGGTTTTGAAATTTCAACAGTTTTTCTTTGCATAACCCGTGACAAGAAGATGTCCTCTTGGAGGGAAACTCAGGAGGATAATCAGGAAAATATGGGACAAGGCAAGATGTTTCATTAAGCAAGATCAGCATTTCATTAAAGGGAAGTTGAAAAGATGACTTCAAGTTTTTGTCCTCTAAACTTTATTCTTCAGTGTGAATTTCTACATTGAGAACAGTTTCTAAGTGGAAAATAAATAGCTCATTATAGAAATGTTAAAATTGAAGGCTTTTGTCAATTTTTGGGGAAAAAAAGTCCTGTTGTTCTGTAGGTCATTTCTTCTATGCAAAAAGTTTCAAAATGAACATTTTTCTTATTGAAAAGTATCAAATCCCATTGAACTATTCAATGTTACCTATGTAAAAATTAAGGAGATGACATGTTGCAAGTATTTGTGAACAACTTTCGTATGACCGTAAGAATTGCTTAGATGGAGACATGAAGGAAAAAAAAAGAGTCCATTGGCCTGGTTTTGTGCTAAGTTGAGTGTCTGGGAGGCAGCTGTAAGACAAGCAGTCTCATGGCATAAATTTGGGAGTAGTTTATTCTAAATTCACAATATAAGCAAAATACTTTAGATTTGAAAAACGAGATGGAAAAATCACATGGGAAGAGGTAAAAATGTTTTTGCTGAATCTAAAATTTCAGATCTTCAGTGCTATTTGCTACTTCTGCAAAGGTTATTTTGAAAACGCTTCAGTCTCAGTTGAAAGAAGTGCTGAATACATCCTAGCCCCAAAGCAACTGTAGCTAATCAGGCCTTGCTCAAGGGCAAAATATATCATCCCCTTACTAGAACTGGAATCACAGACTTGTGACTTCAGTTTCACAGCTTGCTACCCAAAACATTTTGCTGCACGTTTTATATAAA
>JASSUY010038615.1:0-45370 GCA_032466535.1 Forpus xanthops | reverse complement strand
TAGGAGGTCTCCACGCAGCCTTCTCTTCTCCAGGCTGAACAGCCCCAACTCTCTCATCCTGTCTTCATAGGGGAGGTTCTCTAGTCCCCTGATTTTCCTAGTGGCCTTCCTCTGGACTTTTTTCAACAGTTCCATGCCCTTTTTGTGTTGAGGACACCAGAAATGCACAAAGTTGAAATTCCATTTAGGTCACAGAGTAGCTTACCTGTCTGTTAATGCTGACTAACTGAAATAGTGCTGGAGTCAATGTCCAGAACTGCATCAGGCTAAGCATGTGTGAAATGATGGTGCTGACTAACTGGAAGAAATGGGATCTGGTAATACATGAAATTACAGTAGAACCATGCAGTTATTATTGCTAGGCCAAATGCAACCTTTCCTAATACAACAAGAAAGCAACATCCATCTAAGTTTTCAGTTAAAGCTTCTTGCAAAAAGAGTATCCTCTTTTCCACATTTATGCACTTCCAAAGAATAGCAGTGAGCACCTGAATACTCACTTTACTGCAAGGCTATTTATAGAATGGGTACATGTGAATTGTGGTGCAACTAAAAATATTTTAACCAAGAAAATCACTCAGTATAACACTCAAAACTTAGTCTTGGCATTCAGGATACTGTATTTATCTGGAAGAATTTTAAATAATTTTTAAGTAGCAATGGGTCTTTGGGTATCTTGCTTCATTTCTCAGCATCTCATATCCTTACAAACAATGACAGCATTATTTTCTTTCACACTACTTCTGTTTATTCTATTCAGATGAGAAAATAATCAGAGGAAAGATTTCCAGTTACAGTCCTTCTTCCTGCAGAGTGATGGTCAATGAGAAACTGAAATCCGGCAGTGTGATCTTGCAGCACAGAATGCCAAATATATAACTGAGTTGCATCAAAAGAAGCATTACCAGCAGGTCAAAGGAGGTTACTCTGTCACTCTGCTCTTGTGTGACTCCACTTGGAGCACTGTGTGTGGTTCTGGCGTCCTCAACACAAAAAGGACATGAAACCATTGGAACAAGTCCAGAGGAGGGCCACAAGGACGATCAGGCAGCTGAAGCACCTCCTCTATGAAGACAGGCTGAGAAAGTTGGGGCTGTTCAGCCTGGAGAAGAGAAGCTGCATGGAGACCTCCTAGCAGCCTTCTAGTATCTGAAAGGGGCCTATAAGGATGCTGGGGAGGGACTCTTCATGAGGGACTGTAGCAATAAGACAAAGGGGAAATAGGTTTAAACTAAAGCAGGGGAAGTTCAAGTTAGATCTAAGGAAGTTCTTCACTGAGAGCATGGTGAGGCATTGGAACAAGTTGCCCAAAGAACTGGTAAATGCTCTATCCCTGGCCAGGATGGACAGAGCCTTGGGTCTAGTGTGAGGCATTCCTGCCCATGTCAGAGAGGTTGGAACTATATGATCTTAAGGTCCTTTCCAACCCCAACCATTCTGTTATTCATGGTTCTATGAACATAACTGCAGAGCCCCTGGCATGAACATGCTGAAGAATATTTGGAGGCTGCAGGTGCTGCTGCAAACAATAACTAATTGCTAAAAAATTGCTATAAACAATAGTAGAAAACGCATTGTGTCATCCAAGGTGGGAATCCAATAAGTTTGACTGCATTGTGCCGAACTCTTTTAATGTACAGTTTCCACTACTATGTTGTTTGTTCATGCAACTATTCTTTTACAAAAAATATAATCACATCACAGTTCTTGTAGTTTGTATTTCAATAGGAGGATAAAATTGTACCTACTCATGAAAGCAAAACCTAAAGAGAAAATCAACAAACAGAAAAGGAAAGTCATTAGTTGTAATAACCTATAAATAAATTAAACCTTACCTAAAATGTATTGATTTTCTGCAGCCTTGCCTATAGAATAATGTCAAGCATGCCTGACAATCCATTAGGTTCAGAAGGCAAAAACTACTTGTAATTATTCTTCTGTTTCTGTCTTAGGAAAAATGGTGGCATCTGATGTGAGTTAAAGTGAACAAGAAGACCTGTATTTTTGTAAAATAAAAATTTCCTGACTTTTTTATCATGTCAAATTCTTAATCAAAATAGGCAGTTCTAGCAATGAATTTAAACAACAATAATTGTAATAAATGATGCGCTGATCACATGAATATGCCTTTTACTTAATGCTTCCTAAATGAATAAAGTATAATACAGCTCTAAGTAGACAACTAAAGAAGAAAGTTTCATAAGATACCCATGATTATTAAGAAAAAAACAACCTGATAGTAATTACTGCTGTCAACAATGAAAAGCCTTTAAAATAATAACCACAAGTTCCAATAATTTTCTATAAAAAAATCATTTTATCATTTTAAATTGTTATGTAATTTTTTTTTATTTTGATTTTCAATACAAAAAATATTTCAAAGGAATCAATAGTTTTTATATCAGGTTCCACCTTGATTTACAGATGCTTGATTTAAGCCTATAATCAAAACAATCATTTTACCATGAAAAGATCTCTACCTACACTGCAGACTGAAAAAGAAAGATAGAAAACTTTTGACAAAAAAAGAGAACAGATGGAACAATGTAGCTTATTCTTAAATGTGTTTGGTTTAAACTTTTCTGTAAAATGTCACTAAGTGGCTTCTGTCTACCTCTCCTAATGACAATTTAGATGCAGACAGAACAATCACCTCTAAATACTTCTTTTTAGAGTTTCTAGCTTTATAATTTTACATGCTTTGAAAATTGATATCTACATTAAATGTGAATAGCTGGAGAGCCATCAGCTGGATTTTAATTATCTGTTGAAGTCTACAGCCAAAAGTCTCTACTGATATTTTGCAGGTTGTGTAGGGTTTTGAAATTTACATTGTCCCAGCAACATTAGATCATCATTTATGGTTGTTTTCACTAGCTTGTTTGCATACATAAATTTGCTTACAGAGTTAAGCATTCAACCTATACATATGGTATAGGTTTCTTTTCTTAAAACTTGAGAGATACTCAAGGCTAGTTGTATATGCTTCCTCCCTAGTTGATGAAGAGAGTCTAGAGAGAACTACTCACAGGTGCTCAAGATAGGAGTAAACTGCCCTCCCCCTTAGACTACACAGCAATTCAGACATAGATATAAAATTAGGTGACTATTTTTCAGACAGCTGAAATTGGGAGATTAGTTCTCTCTCTGCTGTTGAACAAGAGTCCATCCTTTCCTGACATGCTAAGCAGAAAATACAGACAGCCTTCCTGCTGAAACTTGTCTTCGTATGTTCCATGCTAGAGACCATCAGAAAAAACAAATTACTCCTACATACACCTCTATAATTCAGTATCAGCTTAAAGTAATAAATGGAAATATTTCACAGTTAAGAGCATATTACTTTTGCTTGCTCAGCTTAATAAAGCAAAATAAAATGGTTTACAAAACTACTGAAATTTTCAGTTTTGGAGTGTATGTGGCAGTTGTGCATCTTGATTCATATCTGAGGTTATTTTGTGTGGGGGCAGGAAGCAGGAGAAGAAAATAAGCAGAATCAAAAAAGTTGGTTAAGAATTTGCTTCAGTTTTGTACTTCCAAAATCAAATTCCTGTTGTAGACCTTTACATAACTTGTTACTACAGTGGCAAAATACAAGAAAGTTTGCAGAACTACACAGTAGTGAGTACAACAATAAGTGAATCAATTGAAGACAAACATTAAAAGAGTTATTTGCTAATGGGCACCTTGCCAGGGTTACTCATGCAATGCTGCCTGCAGAATTCCTAAGCTGAGTTCAGAAGATACAGATCGATGCACCTCCAAAGAGAGTCTATATCAATCTCCATTTCATTCATTAGCTTCCACTCCGAGCTGGTAGGCTGCTAGTTAACTCTTTAATGTGGGAGAAACTGTCAGTGTAAAGGCCGCTGGGACACTTCTCTGCTGTGCTTGACCTGTCGATATTTCTTGCAGCATACTGTTTAAACTGGTATGGCTAATGGCAAAATGGAGATCTACAAGGCTTGAGAAGCTTTTCTAGCCTTACATTGGCTTATCATTCTACAGCAAACATCAGTAAATTCATGCTGATGAACTATTCCTATTTGTGTCCTCTTGCATATGAATGAAAAGCCTCAGATGAAATAATTCAAACAACTCTGTCCCGAAATCAAAGACAGCTTAAATAATAAATCATGTTAATTTAAGAAATTAGCACATTGAGATATCATGCAAAAGAACTACAGGCAACTGACATTTGGTTACTAATTAAATTGTTCTAATGTCCCAGACAGAGAGAATGAGATAGCTACAGTTATAAAGTTAAAGCTCAGTTTCACTTTGAATTAGTTTGGCTGTAAATTAATTTTAAAATTGTGTAGAAATCCAATAGTCCCAGGACATGATTGGTGCACAAACCATTTAAAATACTTCTGAAAGTGCAAAAATGAGATCTAACATATAAAGGTATAATTACTGAAACAAAGAACAATTTCAAACCACCCAGACTTGTGGGCTTTGCTATTTTCTTTCTACAAATATTGAATGTACTAATTCCCCTCGCCTTACTGTTGAATAAAATCAATTTTCTCAGTAGAGCTGAACTCTCCTTTGTTTAAGGTTAGATGCAAAGTTGATAGGCATTCTTAGATATAATGTTAATGTAAAATCCTTGAATATTTAGAACTATGTCACTGTGTGAATCCACAGCCATTACAGATTCATTATTTGACAATCAGTGCTCTCTATACAGTAACTGACATGCCTGGAAGTAGCTGAAGGGGGAAAATGCTTCACATTATTTTAAAACTCTAGTCAAATTGTTTGTATACAGATTTTGATAACAACACCTGTTTTTTCTCTCTTTGCCAATACAATCCATGGAGAATCCTAGCTTCGACAATTTCCCTGTAGAATTGTCAAACATATGTATTTGTATTTCATTACTTGGGTAATAGCTGATTTGCCAAGTTCATTTACTACTAGTTGCTCCTCAAACATCTCAGTGGGATAATTAAGGAATGCTAAGAACTGAAACTGCAATATGTAAGGTGGGGGCTACAGCAATTGCCCAAATCCCACTTCTGATTAAACTGCTGCCCCAAATTAAATATTCAATAACTGAAATTCTGTTTTCTTCCCTTACTCTGAGCAATTTATTATCAAGGAGGTAAGAATAACTCCCTGTTTTGTGCAATAGAGACCTGCGCCACTCAAACCAATCCTAATCCCTTACGCACCTATAAGAATGGTATTTAAACTGAAAAATTACTGGGTAATGGACTAAGTGGTGCCTTCTGCTCTAATGGTTCAATATGTTGGAATTCAAACAAACAAAAGTGTATTGATACCCAGTGCCTGAAGTGGGGAGACTAAACTAGTGGGGATAAGCTTTAACAGTAGGAAGGCAATTAAAAACCTTTTGTATCTGAGGGCCAGGGCTAGTGAAGGTGAAATGGATGCCTCCAGTAATTCCACAGAAAATAGTGGTGTGCTCTTGGTCTTGCTTTGTTCTCTTTACACTGTAAAGGGGCTGCACAAGGAAAAATCTTCTCAGATAGAGATACCCGCAGTGAAGTCTCCAGTGGTCTCTTCTGGTTTGACTTCATAGCTCAAAACAGGCATAGTTAAGTCAAGTATGAACTCATCCTCCCATCACTAATCTGTCTTGCACCCCTTCCATTGTTGCCTGCTGTGGGCACATTCTGGTCTAACATCTGCAGGGTAAAAGGCCAAATTTTCTCTCCTGTATTTCATACCTTTTCCCCCATGTCATTAGCCACAGAAGAAAATCTGTCTTCTAGGTTTTAGAAAGATGATGTGAGAGGCACAAATCTACAAATTACTATGGATATCACAAAAATCACTGTCTATAATTCAGGCTGTCTAACACTTGCTACTGTCCAATTTTGTGCTCTGGTCCATGTAACTCTGCTAAACTCCAGCCGTTTGGAATGATATTTTTCTGGCCAAGGGGAGCTGCATTTCTAAAGCACCAGAGGAAAGGTGCCATGCTGCATGAATAACTCATCTGATATGACAATGCCTGTATTACATTTTGGAGAACTTGTACAAAACTGCACTAAAGGCATTTTTCTATTTCATTTTAGATTCATATTAGAGATGAACATAACATTTCTTAAAAAGTAGTATTACTACAAGCATTATAACACTAAATAGAAGAGAACACCCTTTCAAATACTAAATAAGTGCCCACAGAGAGCAACTAATTATTCCATGATCACGCACATTCATGTACACACCAAATGAGAGTACAAATTACAAGTTCTTTGAAAGCTGATGTATATACTGTAATACAAGTGTTCTACGCACTTGAACTTGAGTATTCAGAGCACAAGCAGATTTACAGTGGAACTCTTGGGCTCAGTGAAGTTGCTGGTTGCAGTGGATATTGAGCATGGCAGCTGACAGGTATAAGAACTGTGTATAGGAAATATAAAGTGGATAGAGGACTTAGTGGTTGGGGCTTCAGGGATTACAAAGATAATTGTGGATCAATTCTGCCAAATGATTTGAAGTAACTTAAGCCTGCCACCAGTACTTTAATTGTTTTGCAACAGAACTTGAGAGTATTTAGTGCAATAAATGATTTGATAACACTGATTTCAATGCACTGTCGATTAGTTTAATCATGTCTCTCTTTTTATTAAGCTGGTTAGTCTACTGCTCCACTCCTTTAAGATCTGAGATTTATGTTAGAAAGAGACTTTTTACAAGTAGCTGCTGAAATAATTATCTTTTAGTTGGGCTAGAATGGTAAACATACAATAAGAGTGCTTTTCTATCTGGATCTTTGCATATTTATGTTAGTAAGCAATAAAATAATTTTAATAAGTACTGTGCACTTAATTTACTTCAAGATGTACTAATCTTTGCATACAGGAAAGAAAAATTAACTAATAAAATCTAAATCCATTATCCCTTCACAAAAATGTCATGAATAACCTGGGTCTTAGCAGACCAACCAGCTCTAACTCCGTGACTTGTCATTGTTGGAACTAAGACTACTCATGTGACTACTAGAAATTATGAAGGCTAGCTGCAAATTTGGTAAGAAAACCGTGCCTGGATGGTTTCCTCTGTTTTATGTGGTGTGTGAAGAAGTATAGAAGCACAGTTACATCTAACCACCTTTGTCTCCCTTCCTGTAAGATATGACATCAAAATTCCACAGTTTTGAATTGATGAACACGAGCACAGTAGGTTTTAATGCATAGTCTCAAAACTCAGGGTGTTGCCTATGGTGAAGAATTGGAGAGATAATTAATCAATAGAAATTCCAAAATGCAATAAATCTCACTGACAACTTCTCCAAAAGCTATTTCCAGTCTGTAGATGGAATGCTGCCAGGCAAAAAGACTTGGATACCTCTGGGCTTATATTGTTGTAACACCTGCTTGTTATGGTACTTTTCAGGTTGGAGGAAAGCATTGCTACCAAATGCAGGCCAATATGGAAAATATATTAATTAGCAAGGATCTGCTTTCTTAACTCACACTGACTTGACATCTTCCACTAATATAAAGTGCCAGAGCTGTTGTTTTGAGACGCATCATTTGATGAGACTTATCAGCAATTGCTTCTTTAGAGCAAAAAAGGAACAACTAAGAACTGCCCACTGTTGCAAAATGTCTGTGAAATCACTTTTCCAATATGGACTCAGAATAATGTATTTTTAAAAATAAATAGCAAACCCTAGCTGGAGTAAATCGATCTAGCTCCATTGGTTTCAACACAGCCATGAAAATTCATACTAGCTGAGCATTGAGTTCTATGTTCCCCTGAATGACATTAAAAAGATAGCACACAATAACGGAACAAAAAGAGGGCTTTAGTGTGATATCTGTTGAATTAACCTCCAGTGCATAGTTCATAAAATCACTTTCCTTCCTTCCTAAACAAGTTCCAAACCCACAAATTAAGAATGTTTAAGGGTTTTTTTGTTTGTCTGTTTATTTTTTGCTTCATGACTGTCACATCTGTTTATTCCAGAATGCATTTTATTAAATTTCACTTATTTACAGTGACCACATCAAAAATAATACACTTTGGAAAGAGTAAAAGCCACTCAATATTTTGGTGATCGAGGTGGCAGAAAACAGAAAACATTGCTGGAGATAATCACGTTCAAAGCATATTTCTTTTTCAGCCTTCCTGAGTAGAAAAAACTGATATCAGAAGCTGAAGCACCCTTGGAAGAATTTGAAAACGTGGTTAATTCTATCATTAATTTAAATTCCAAATTATTTGCTTCTTTAATGTAGAAGTAACACTGAAAAATCTGTTGATCCTGCTGTTGCAGACTTTGAGTGCTCTCTTGCTTTCTTACTTCAGCTCATAGCTAAAACATCAAATTCATTAACAACTGATTAGATTGGCAGCTGGTCAAGTAAGAAATTTTTTATAAAAACTCTGAATTACAGACATCCTGCAAAATTTCACCTGTTGGCAATGAGCTGGGCTTTTAAAGTCTGTGTACACCTGCCAGCACTTTTAAAAACTGCACTCTTCGAGAGCCCAGGGTATCATTTAAACAGCTTTCTATGACTACTTCTACAAAGTGGCTCTGTCCCTTCGAAATGTCCATTCCAAATTCTCATGTACATTTATTCCTCTAAGAAAAATGGTCAAGCAATATATACACTTTGGAAATGTCAACTGCTTCTGTTAAGGAGACAGCCCACAGTGGAGTAGCAAGAGTGTGGTACATCAAGACTGATCATGGATAGACTGGACCGACATGACGGACCAACATGACTGGGAGATTAAGTTGAATCTGTCTGCTGAGTCTTGGCCCAACACTAGATAAAGTTAGGATCTCAATGTCTTTAAAGAAAGATGTCTATGAAAAGGCAGGGCTTAGAAGCAGGCACACAGACAACTACTTTTGTGCCACTGTTACTCTAGGTGAAAAAAATAACGAGAGGAAAAGATGTATAAGATGAAAGAAAAAGAAGTCTGAGAAGAAAAGCACAGAGTCCAGGTGTTCAATCCCTCACCTTGAATTATGTCTACTTAGCCCTCAGTCTTCCCTGTTTGATGACATCTGAAATACTTCAGTGCTGCAGAAAATTTAAGCTTTTCTTTCTGTTGAGGAACAGAACATTGCATTGAAATTCATGCTACACTGATGTCTCCTCTCAGAAAGAGCCTTTAAAATTGCATTGCAGGTGAACTCAAAATTATGTGAGCAGACAAATGTTTGCTTAATCATAGGCAAAAGAAGCCATAGGTAAACAAAATAAACTCAGAAAGAAGTCAGGCAAAAAAAGATTACTCCAAATTCTTTGGTCCATGTATGGCAGGAGAAACTGTTGGCCTCTCTGGTAGCCCACAGTAAGGTCTGCTCTAAATGGCAAAAAGGAATGAGAAATCTAAAAAGTCCTGCACTGTGTGGATGGTGAATACTTTTGATTTCATTTTTCAGTCTGTGATAGTCACTTGCTCCTATTCTAGCCACTGTGAAGTATCCCACAAAAAATCATTTAGCCAGTTTTCTAGGCTGCATTCTCTCTGGATGATGCTTCCTTCAGCCATAAGAATTTTGAAAAATGTCAAGAAAGACAGCAAGGAGAAATAGTTACTGATATAAGCATGTATTTCTATAAAATACTAATTGTTTCACTGCAGGGGACCAGCTTTATCTCTCTAGAGCAGGATTTTAAAGAGGAGTATGTCTTCACTTCAGCTAAGCATATTTATCTCTTCCAATGAATATGGGTCTGAATTACAAGATTTTGGAAACTGCCATTTGTACATATTCAAGAACTCAGTAAAGGCTCCGCACTAAAATCTGCATTAAGGATCCTCTTGTACCATTACATGCACCAGCTGTGTTGAGCACAAACTCAATCATGCTTTTCTTCCACAGACCCCATACCTAGCACTTCTGAGAAAACAAGCAATGCGGAGAAGTAGCAACTTACAATTCTGAAAAGGAGCACTAGCCTCACTCCGTACAGAAATTAAAATGCAAGTGAAAGAGATTATTGTAAGAAAATAATATATGGTCACCTGGGTTCAGTGCATGAGCTAAGAACAATGAACTCAGTTCTCTAGTATAGAGAATATAGAAATGTGTATTCAGAAGGATGGCAAATGAATATTGCACTGGCAAACTTCATTCTAAGACTAAACTTTTGAATGCTTGGCCTTGTTACTTTATTATTCTGATAATGTATGGAGTTACCTAAACTTTGTATCTGAAGACAGAGTCCTACACAGATAAACAGACATTGACTGACACCAGTCCTCAGCAGTTTTCTTGGCAACACTGTTGACTGACTATTTATTTATTTATTTATTATCATTCATTGCCTGATAGGCCAGCCTGCTTATCAGTCATCCCCTGCTCATTTCCCTTAATTAGAGAGATCAAATACACCACCACAAATTCCCTCCTTGACCATCCACAGCCACCACTCAGCAGCAATGCCTCAACTTAGCAGGAAAAAGAGTGGATTGGCTGATAAGAGAGAGGCTCAGATCCTGCAATGATCTCCTTACAGGTTTACCAACCAAGCACAACAGGAATGAGTGAAGAGATCAAAGACACTGACTGTGGTTGATCAGGACAGGTGTTTGTGGTGATGTTTTCAACAGATGGAGGCTCCTGTGAGAGAAGAAAAGAGACCCAGGTTATATCAGCCAAATGTGATGACTCCTCAACCAGAAACCACTGCAATCAGTTACATTTTTTCTCACTGTTATAAAGTGAAGTGCATGCACAGACAGAACTTTATTCAACTGCACCTTAAAGAGAAGAAATGTTACCCCTCATGAGAAGAAGAACAGATGCAAAAGAATAAGAGACCTTTACAGCACCACTGTCATAACAGAATTGTGTTGTTCTGGAGTGATTTATTTCTGAAGCAGAAAAATATGCAAAGAACTTGGAACACACACAAAAGTACCTTCTCATCAAAGGTTGTCTATTGTTTCATGAATCACATGTGATGGATGAGATTTATGAATTAGAATCCATGTCACAAGATTTACAACATTCTAAATTAGTTATGACATCTTCTCGTCTGTGAGCATAAACTTTCAACAAAATATCTATATCATCATCACAGAAGCATGGCCAATGCAGTTCTTTCATTTCACTGCAGCACACCCAGACCTTGTCACAGTGTTTGATGAATTCTTGAAGGAATGGGCTTCAGATCAATTAAAATAAACACCACAAGCTGATTTATCAAATCTTTTCTGAATGCTCTCAGAAAATGTCAAAAATCTGATCCATTGACAGAGAAGAGTCAGAGAATCGTGGCAGCCTATGGGATCACAAGACCTTTTCAAAACCTTCATAAATCACTACAGAAAACAAATGGGGCACCATGCGATAAGATTTCTTCTGACAGCTTTGCCTCAACAAGACATGTATGAGATAAATGGATACCTTTGTCTATGCCCAATTGTCAGTTTACAAAGTTCCAAGTTGTCAAACTGTAAAATACACCACATCCAGAATAAGATACCTTTTGGATATACAACCGCATGATTTAAGAAACTTCTCTTTTCCTTTACTGGAATTTTGAAAGTATTTCTGCAGGCAGAAACACTTGAAAAAAGACAGACAGCTAGAAAGACAGGATGGCTGGCAGACAGACATGTCAAATATTACCTAAAGTACTTAAATTACTGTAAAGTAACTTCCATTGCAAAAACCCATGCAGTTCGTTTCATATAGATTCTGAATACATTCAAAACAATGCACAAGTATGTAAATATTTCTTAAATATTAGTTAGATGCATGCAAATCACAAAAATACTCAGGTGTCAGAAAAAAATGGATCTGATGCTGAATTAGGAATTTGTGCAGCTACTCATGTTGGTGTCAGGAACTCTATTCTCAATGACAATAGTACTGATTTGCACCTGATTTTAATTTACTTATGCATTAAAGGAACAAATCATATAATATACAAGTAGGTATGGACACAAAAGCTTTTGTAAGACCATTTTACAATTTGTTAGAACTTGGTATAGGTACACAGGTAGTTTCTATATTTTAGGTATTGTGTCTGTTCCCAGCCTTTAAAACACTGGCTTAATTTTCCTCAATATGTAAGAAGACTGCAATCATTATAACATAGAGCACAAAGAAACACAGAGAATTCAAAAATACAATTGCAGCTAGAGCCAATGCTTTTTGTTTCTTTTAAGCATTATTTTTGTGCACCTCTAAAATTGCCTTTACTTTTCACAGAAGAAAGTTTACAAATTTGAATTCTGAAGGGAAATAATTTTTAAATAAAAATCTTCCTCAGAGAGTCATAATGCTTCCCATATCCAGTATTCATTGCAAACAGGATGTTGAATCAAAATCTCTTTAGACTGTGTTTGTTTAAACAAATATGTATCAAGTATTGACAAGGTACTGTAGCAAAAGTGCTTTGTGATCTTCAGGGTGTCATGAAAGAAACCAGTCAGAGAAGCCCTTCCAGGGGCTCTAGCTGGAACTAGCAAACTCAGGAGGAGAGCAAACAGTTTGGAAAGTCTTGTTAATGAAGGCCAATGCCTCTCCAAACTCCATGTCCAATGGAGTAATAATCAGATAAAGACATCAGCACAGCCCGGGTCCTTTCAAATCTGATTTCAGACCTTAGCACAACAAAGGGATAATGTTGACTTGCTGATGAATGACCTCCCTCACAAGGGCTATGTACCAAAGTCTAGTGTCATGCTTTAACCATCACATTTATTACAGGCTTTTGACATAACCAGAGAGGCTATTAGTCTACATGAAGTCTCCAGCAGGGATAGATGGAGCGGTTCTAAATCGATTCTACTCTTTCCTCTTCAATCCCACATGAAAGACATGTTTCAGTATGTGTAAGAACTTATGTGGAAGAGAAGGAATCAATCTGTGAATGGGAGAACCAATGGAAGTGGGAACAGGAAAGCAACCTCAGGAATTAGACGTGACCGCAACGCATGTGCTCACTCTGGTGAAGGATACTTTGCCTCCACTTATTAAGCTTTAACTTCTCATGCATCAGCATTGCTCAAAAAGCAAATCAGAAGATTTTTTTTCTTTAATCTTTTTTTCTCCAAGACAGAGTGCCTACAGGGAGGAGTGCAATATCCCACCTACTGTACGGTGCTACATCTCTGAATTTTACAAGTTTTGAGTGGTAGGTAAACCCAACTTTGCTTGCAGCCTTAAAGCTATGAAAGCATGTCACTAAGCAGATGCAATGATGTTGTCCTGGTTTAAACCCAGCTGGCTGCTAAGTACCACACAGTATTTTGCTCATGCAGTTGTTCAATCATCCCCCTCAATTCCCCTCCCCAGGCAGGATGGGAAGGAGAATCAAAAGAATGTAAAACCCATAGGTTGAGATAAGAACAGTTTAATACCTAAAATAAAATCTAGGACTACTACTACTAATAAGGGAAATAACAAGAAAAGAGAATATAAAACTAAAAGAGAAAAAAAAAAAACAAACTATGATAAACAGCAGTGACGGACAGTACAATCACCATCTTCTGACTGAGAACCAGCCCAACCTGAGCAGCAATCAGTCCCTCCTGGCCAACTCCCCCAGTTTACATACTGGGCATGACGTGCTGAGGTATGGAATACTCCTTTAGGTAGTCTGGGTCAGGTGTCCTGTCTGCTCCCTCCTGGCTGCTTGTGTCCTCCTGGCAGAACACGAGACTGAAAAATTCTTGATATGGGTAAGTGCTGCTGAGCAACAGCTAAAACACTGGTGTGTTTATTATCAGTGTTCTCAGACTAAAGCTAAACACAGCACTGCACCAGTTACTGGGAAGAAAATTAACACTATACCAGCTGAAACCAAGCCAGGTGTTCACATACAAGAATAAAAGGTAAAAGAATGTCCTCTTACTTGAGTAGCAGTCTTTTGAAGTCCTGATATCTGGAATTCCCTACAGTTTATGCTTTTAATGAAAATAAGATATACATGGAATAAGAACAGAGTACGTATTTGTGTTCAGCAACCTAAACTTGTCTCAATTGTCTCCATCTGCAGGAAAAGTGGCTAGATCATTCTGTGGCCTTCAATTCTTCTTGTGCTTTGCTAATTGCAGAACTATAACTAAAAATAAGCACAGTGCTGTAAGTCAGCAAGTGTGGTACATTAATAATGCTTGAGTACTTTGTCTTATTATGGCAGACTCCTTAATTTCATCATATTCATTGCAACAATGGCTTTGAATTAATGTATGGGGTAAAAATTACACTACAGGACTTTTAATTCAGACAGCAACATCCCTAAAAGCCTTATTCAAACTTCTAAGGTGCATGGACTAGTACCTGAGCTTAGGAAAAGCTCTTGGTAAATCTCAGTGAAATTTTTTGACAGATTCATCTTCTAGCCTTTGGGAAAGAGAAAATACTGCAGGCAAGATATTTGATTAATGCCACAAAAAATAGTGCTGCTGGCACAGCTGGTATGTTGGGAGAAAAATTCATCACTAACTCTAAAACTGCCATGTAATTTTCTCTCAACAGTTCTTTTCCATACTTGACAGAAGATTTGCGCAGGACAAACTAGCTTGACAGAGGACAAGTCAGCCAGCTGTTGAGGTTATCTCTAAACATGACAGATCACTATGTTTTAACTCATATTAATTCACTTATTACAGGTAGGCCTAAATCACTGGTCATTGTCAAATCAGTTGTCACAACTAGCAAATCATGTTAGATTTCTGAACAAAAATATTTCAAATCTGAAACAGTTGTTATAACCTCAGCCTGTCTGCTGACAGGAATTACAGCAATAAGCACAGGATAACGTAAACTCTATTTTCACACAGACAAGTAAAGCAGTGCAAAATAACCAATGCTGTACTAGCAGTATCTGTGTCGTTTGTCTAGTATTTAATAGGACCAGAAGGACTTGGAAATATTTGAGTGCAGATTCTGGTACCTGGCAAAAATGAAAGTATTTCTTCCAAGCTGTTTCCCCCACCATGCCCCAAATCTTTTGTCTCTTCTGTTCCTTTTTAAAGCATTAATTGTTGCCTTAAACTTTGACCCATTTTCTATCTCTATACATTTAACAATACAATAAATAAAAACCAACGGGACAAATTTCAAATGTGTCCAAAATCAGCTCACCAGAATTGCCAGATTAAAATGAAAAATCACTGTAGAAATGTGATAGCAGAAATGAAATCCATGTTTATTTCGTATGTATTCCAATTAGTTCCCTCTAAGCAACTAAATAGTAAAATCAGTATTCAGATATATCCAACAGACTTTAAAGGCTTCAGAGCCTGAAGCATATTTTCAAGAGCAGAATTACAGATTAGCCCAAACCTGTGCTATTGCATCCAAACCTCCTAGATCATGGGGAAGTTTGGAAACTATTTGAACCTTGCCATCAGAGCTCAGAGTTAATCAGAAAATTACTTAGCCCAAAACATGCACTGGCAGTACAAGCCATTTTGCAGACTGAATTCCCGTCTCAGGGTTTTCATAGATTCTGCAGATGTTTTCATGGAAATACAAGGACTGACCTCCAAAAAATTGTCTAAACTCTGAGGGAGAATGCTTGGCCTCAGGAGCAGCAATGAAGGGTGTCGTGAGCAAAAGAAGGTTTTTGCAAAGACAAATAAATATATCTTTTCATTATTGCTAATAAAATGTGCTAAAGGGCGTCTCAAGATGTGTTTCATGAGGCTTTCAAGACACAATTGGATGAAACCTCAAACAACCTGGTGTAATGTGATAGCTGACCATGCTTTGAGGGCCAACCAGAGACTTCCCTGAAGTCCTTTGTAGCCTGAATTAGCCTGTGATCCTATCAATATAACTTTGTTTATTACATTCTTTGTTTACATCTAAAGCACATAGGTGTCTTCATGGCTTATTCTATAAATGTGCATCATATGGTGAAATTCAGTTATCCAGGGGAGCTGGTTACCAGATCTCACTATTGTCATTGTATGACATACTCAGCGTATCTCCCCTATCAATCCTCAAGAAGTTCAGTAACCAAACACCCCTTCACTCTGCCAGGGTAATTTATGTAGGATTGGTCCTCTCCAACTCAGTATCTTCTGTCACATCAGCCACTAAACAATTAGTTATCTTTTATTTATTACTCCCTTCTGGAACGGAAGGCAGGTATGTAACACACACTTCAAGGATGATAAATACATTTCCTCAGCAGCAACAGGGATATTCAATATAGTTTAGATAAAACAAAGGATTATGTATTTTAAAGGCACAGATGGGGAAAACCAGTAAAACAGTACAGATTCTAGAGGTTTTATGTGTATTGATGGGATTTCTAAAAGGATTTTAGTTAGAAAGAAAAGGTTTCTATTTATTTTAGTTAGGGATTGAAACATTTTAGATTCTTTCTGTCCAAAGATGCATAGCTTTAGTGCTAGAAATATTTCAATCTTTCCTCACAGGATGGAGTTCTGTTCTCTCGTGATACCTTATGTCCAATTATGACAGGGTATAATGATGCCCCAGTATAAAAGTGCTCCTACTTATCATGTGTCCAGTCTTAGATGAAAAGCTAGTGTGGAGGGCTTCAAGTGAAAAGGAGCATGCTGCTCTTTGAAATTATTCTGGGAATGTGGGGGGGAGGCTGTTGTTAGCCATTTGTCTAAATGGATTTGTTCTGGCCTGGGGTTCTCATTTCATTGTTGATAGAAGCAAACCTGGAAAAGTGGATATGAAAGGACTTATTATATCACTTTCATTTCAGTCTGGGCTGGTACATGTGCATACCCAATTTTGTTTCGCAGTTTCAGATATACACCATGCTTGTTATAAAAACATTTCTTGAAGAAGTATTTCACATTTAAATTACTAGAGAATCCCAGTCGGATCTCTGGCTCACAAACATCTAAGTAAGCTTTTTATAGAACTCCATATATTTGGAACAACGTATTCACACATAATCCATTGTGTGAGATGATGAACACATCTTTTTTTAAATCCCAGGTATGTTGTCTGAAAGGCTGATTCTTCTAGCTCCTTACCTCCCTCCTTACAACATTCCAGCCAAAATTATTCTTCTGCTGTCATGCTAGCAAAACAAATGAACTTTTCCAAAAAGCCATTTCACTTAAACTAGGCAGAGATGGCAAAAACTTCCTATTTCCACTGTTTAAGTAACCAAGCTCATCTTAAATGAAATACACTTGGGAGTGCTCCTACTAGTGATTTGGCCCGTGGGTTAAGTTGGGGTAGTTCTGACAAGGTGAAGGTGCTGACATTCAGCTGAGGTGGCAGCAAATTTAAGTGGCACGATCAAAGAACTGAAGAGGGAATATGTCCACAGGCCAAGTGATGCAACAGAAGATTATAATCCAAAGGGATTTTTACTACAACATCCTTGACAGTCCTTAGAAGAAAAAGGCTTCTTCATGCTTGGAAATTCATTGTCTTGGGGGCCCCTATAACAGCAGAAACTGTCCCTTTTCTTTTTCTAATTGAAAGGCATCTTTTTCTTATTTCTTAAACTCCATTCCTCTTTTCCTCTCTTTTGGAAGCAGCAAGAGCAGACAGGTGGGACTGCTGAACTCTCCAATTCAGGACGGACAAGGGGAACTGGCACTGAAGTGCAATAACTGATACAAAAGCTATATTTAACAGAGACATTTTAGCTAAAGTATTTCTAAATACAGTGTTATAAACTTTCTGTACCAATTTAAGAGCTGCTTTCATTTCACTGACATATTTTACTAAATTCTCATTTTTAAGTGCATAAGACAACAGCAAGTGTGTTTTTTTTTTTTTTTTCTTTTTCTATTTTTTTTTTTTAAAGTTGAGGTATCTTATAACAGGAGACCCAAAACTCTCCGAGGAAGAAATCAGTTCATTAGAAATTACATAAGAACATCTGCTTGCAAGCTGACCAAACTAGAAAGGTGAAAACAACGTCTGCTCTTGTGGAGGGAAGAAAGACAGTTTTGGGAATGGGGAAAAGGCAAAATGTGGGTAAATGATAAAGAAGCTGCCAGATTTCATGTTGAATCATGTGGAAATGTGAACTTAAACACAAAGTTCAGCTCAGTGAAGCAGAAGGACAATTCTCTTCCTTAGGTACAGAAAGATCTTTTTTCATCTGTAACAAGTGACGTCTGACTCGTGCAATGCATGAGTAGCCACTTCAATCCCTGTAACTTGAGAAATTCATCAAGATTCAGGAACACTGACTGAGATTATTTACATGAGTTTGACAAACTCTGTAGAGAACTGTTATTTAGTATAGTCAGTGCGTAAAATTTCAAGCAGTCAGATTTAACCAAATGAGATGACATTCTATATAGGACTCACACAGGGCCACAGAACAAACTGCAGAGAGAATAATCATAGGAATGAGCCCTGCATACATGTGGTATTAATGAAATACTATGTTCTTAATGATTCAAAACCAACTATAGAAGACAAAACTTTGTGTACTTTCAATTAATGTATTCCTTGTTAAAACTTTTAATGTGGTCATTGTTTTCTCCCGTATCTTATGAAGCAAAGTGAATTCACTTAAGCATATTTTGACTTCCAGGAAAATATTTTTGGGGTTGAATCCCTCAGATTTTAGTTGATCAAACCCTTGGGTTTGTTGGAAAGTAAATTAACTTACATAATTCTTTGCAAGATATTTTCTTAAATGAAGACATTATTTCATGCATGTATGAGAAGCTTAGTAAAACTCCATCTCACCGGCTCATTCTTAGCATGAACAATATGTTAATAGCAAGGTCTAAAAATACTTTTAAAATAAGAACTGTAAAAATGCTGAGCTATTTGACTGTTTCTTAAGTCAACGGCACTGGAGGCTTTGTTAACCTAGGCAGCTCACAGTGTCTCTTGCAGAGTGACATATGTCTCTTGTATACATAGGGATCATATGAGCATAATTGAAAATAACACAGATTCAGCAGCTGACAGCTTACTGTGGTTGAGAGGGGAGCATTTCTCCCTGTTTAAGCTATTACCTCTTGCATCCTTCTCCCCCTCTTTGGGAAAGGAACTACTCAGACTAAAACCTTGATACATTTTTTCACACAAACCTGCAATTTTTATCTTTTTTCTCACTTAGTTGTGCTATACTTACTGTTAGACTAGGAAACACAACATGCTTAAATGATGAAATGGCACTTCCTGGATGATAATTTTACAAGATGTGCACTTGATTTCGGCAGCAAATGCTGTTATCATTTGAGAAATGCACTCTCTCTACAGAAACACAGGATGATGCCCTATAAGTGAAAAAGTGGGCACTTCCCTCTAGTGCCCGCAGATTTCACACTTGTAGCTTTTGTCAGAGAGATGAATCGGAAGAAGACTGATGAGTGACTTTTTAGTTTCCATTTAACATTCTCCATCTCTGACATGAGAACCAGAAAGTCTCAGGGTTGCCATTGCCACTTGAGGGACAGAGTGCTAGCAGACCATTTTTAGTAGACCAGTACTTGTGTACACAGGAATGCTAGTTTATAGTGAGCACAAGCATGAATTCTCAGCATGCTAGGCATTTTGCAGTAAGACCCTAAGGATGCCTGAAGAGTGGCATTTATACTAACATAAACATCAGACTTTCACTATCAAAGTTAGGCATCTCAGGCCCCCAGGCTTTATCAGTGGACAGAGAAGGGAAGATGCAGAGACCACAAGACAGACTCCTGCTCTTAAGCCTGTACGCTACCTTCCCCTCTCCTGGGCTACACTGGGATCATTACACAATTCTACTTCATACATCTGACGTGTCAAAATGAGAAAATGCAACCCTAAGAAAGGACTTACGAGAATATCCACCCAAAGACTTTGCTGTGAATTGAACAGTTTATCTGATTATCCCTGGATGCCCAAGGAGAAACACTATAGACTGGGGATGTTCCATCTCAGCAACAGGATATCACAATCATCACTGGAACTAAATACCAAGGTATTTTTGAGCTCATTGATGAGACATTCATTCCATTACATTCCAAGCAGATCTGGTAAAGATGTTACCAGAAAATCACTATAGCTCTATAAGATGGTATCTGTGGTCAGATAAAGCTACATGGAAATGTAACTTTTAAGAAGGTATGCCAAGTCCTCTAAGCTGGAGTAACTACAGTGTGTAAGCGCACTGGGGCACTCTCCTTTAGCTCAGCTCTTTTGCTGTAGCTATCTGTCTGATGCATTGTTCCATGCCAGGAAGGGCTGTTTATATACCATCAATAACAGGTGGAGGCAAATGGCTGTCGTAAACAACTCTAATTAGGTGACCTTGGAAAAGACCTGACAGGGAGAAACACTGGTATAATGTTTAACGGTGTTCAGCACACTTAAGGCTATTTCCTGGCTGACAGACATTTGACTTGGTCAGGAAAACGGTCACCAACATACGTTCAGCTGGGCTTCCAAAGTCACTCTCTTAATAAGTTGTTAGGCTTTATCTTTTTATTAAAAATCGTAAGTATCAACGAATAGAAGCAGCCAGACAAAATAGCATAGTAAATGTCATGCTGATCTCAAACCAGAACCACTGTTAGCATTGCCTGATTACATTAATTATTACTTGTTTCACAGAGAAGAAATGCTCTTAAATATTTCCTTTGACTTTTGAGGTATGCCAGATGGCAGATTTTCCTATTGAAATAGTGAATGGCATGATAATCAGAATTAATATTTTGTCTGTCCTGTACTTGCATATTCTCAAATAATCACAGTATAGATTAACTACAGAAAAATTACTTAATGTAAGAAAACAGAAAAATCAGGAAAACACAAAAATTAGACAGAGCCTAGAGGATATAAAACTAGAGAAACAAATAAGAACCAAAGCAAAAAGAAAATTGTGTTAACTTTTGGTGTGCTTTCCATTACTGTTTGAAAAAAACTGTAAACTATTTCAAAACTCTTCAATTCCATATATATTCCATGGGATTCATATGCTACCATACAGGAAAGAGCTGGAATGGACTCTGCTCATATAGACAAAATTCACTTCTCTAATGCGTAAGTAGAATCTGAGCAATAAATAGCTCTTTCTACTCACTTTTGGGTAATAGAATAGTATCCTCTTTCTGTATGTCAGGCTAGTTCCATGGTCTGTGATAGTACTATCATACTTTGTAAATGGGACAGTTTTATTATGTCCAGATGTTAATGTCAGTCTGAAGCCAACCTTTATAATGAACTGCATTTAATTCACCTCCTTTACTAGAAGGCTGAAAACTCTAGACACAGACAAAATGAAGTATATACATACTTACATATATTGAGCAGTACCAGCAGAAGGTGGAGTTCTTAAATTACAAACTATGCTGCTTCTTCAGAAAAGCTTTTTAATAATTCTAAGATGTTCTAAGATGTAGTTTATGATCACACTGCCTGGTCATCTGCCGTCCCTAATTTATGACACTTTTCATTCTTGAGCAATAGATTGACTTCTTGTTTGAATTCTTCAATTGTAATATTCATGTTGAAGGGATCCTTGACATCTAATTTTGATCCCTCAAAAAACATTTTAAAATTTTCATTTGAATTTTTTATTTCCTACAGCTTAAACTGTAAGTAGTCAGGAAACGCCTTTCTGTTCCTTTGCATGCACCCAACATCTGGCCCAGTAGACCTCCTTCTTGGTCAAATAATTAGGCGGTGACACAGTAAACATGATTATGACTATTACCTTGGTTTTGATTAAATGCACACTTGCAGCTTTCCATATCACTAGTGTTTTGAAACATTTCATAGACAGTTTGATATGGATATGTACCTATGAAACTTTCTGAACCTTCAATTGCACCTTTATGTGACTACATTACTTTAGCCCTATAATAGGATTTTTTTTTTAATTAAGAGATTTTGGTCAGAATTATCAATGCTGATAACCATATGGTGAGAAAAAAATTGTATTCTTAAAATAACACTGAAAATATTATTATTTCTGCCAGTCCTGGCAGGTAAATCAAGGTCTAACTTGAAAACAGCTTTCCCCCCACCCCTTCAGCCCATCACAGGAGCAGCTAGCAACATTCCTACAGAAATGCTCTGATGACTTTAACAATTTTAGTTAAGACTGAAGAAATATGTCCTTTGTACATCTACTGAGTGACTGCCTGCTAGAAAAGTCGTATTACCTTTATTCTTAACTCTCCTTCACCTTTGTGATAGCTCATGCCAATTTGCATAATAACAAAATGTATAAATATGTAAAAATGTTTATAATATGCCCTCTGATAAAATAAAAGCATTTTAGGATGGATAAGCAAGACCAGAAGTAACAATTACAATACTAGATAATAGAAAAAATAATAAAAAATGCTAAGCCAATATCATTCACTACCCATATCTAAAAGCCACATGAAAAATATGCAGCAATCACCTACAGAATTTTTCTTTTCTTAATAAAAGGAGTTTTATTCTTCAGAAACTATTAGCTTTTCTCTTACCTAGTGCATTTGCAAGCAAGGGAAAGACAAGAAATAGTATCACTTAAGCAGGCAGTGCGAAACCAAAGACCTTTACTATTGATTTGAAAGTCATAAACAGCCATTTCACACCCGATGCCAGCTCTGTCCACTAGACGAAACACTCATTTTTGAGCTCTGGAACTGAGACTCAAACCTAACAGCCAGCTTCAGTATTTTATTCAGTATAGAAGGGACTGACTTACCCATAGTGACTTTACCCAAAGGAGTACACAGTTCTTCCTCAGCCTCTTTGCAACCCATTCTTCCCAACTGAGCCAACCAAAACTGTAAATTATTAGGAACTATACTAATTCATTGTTTGGCTTGCACTTTCCTTCTAGTTGACCATAAAATATTTCTTCTTTGCTCTTTCCTCATTAAAATGTATGTTGCTGCTCTGCCTCCTTTTTATCTTCACATTTGTTTTTGCTACCTTTGTACTTCTTCATTGCTCTGGTTTCATTTCAAGGCCTTTCCAAGAGAAAGAATGGGACAAAACTCAGTAATTTACATATATTTCTTTCTTTATTTACCTAACATGTGCCTGCAGGAATATGAAAGTGGATGGAAAAGTTATTTGTTTTTTTTCAGCTGAGCTTTAGTTGATGATCCTAACCTAAGAATCTGGTCAACTGTATACTGTAAAGGAAACAAAGTCTTTAAATTCCAGTCAATAGATATTTATTACAGAGAGAGCAGGGATGGAATGAACATTCTAAAGTTATGGTATTTTATTCAGATATTATTAATCGTCATCAATATTTGGACACCATAAAGCAGTGCTGACTGAATGTGAGATAAGCTAGTCTCAGCTAACTCTTGTATCATATGGAGACTAAATTAGGCTTTTCAATAATCAGTGCTTCTTAATGGCTAACAAAAGGTATTCCTGTATTGCCCCTGTGTCCTTTATTTCCATAAATAACTAATTAACCTCTGTAACAAAAGTCAGCATTAAAACAAGAGGCAGTCTCTCTGTACAAATGGTGGGTATTTAAGAAAAGATCTGAGCAACATGAAGCTTACATTCTTTTTTTTTGCAGTTTTCTACAGAAATCAAATGCTTGTTGACTCCACATTAATATCCATTTAGTAATCTGCCATTTTTGTTTGTTTTAATATAGCAGTTTTACAGTAGAAAGGAATTATGCAGTTTAGAAGTATGAATATTAAAAAAGGATATAATTAAATCTGTAGCCTGAAACCTCTGTCTAAAGCTATAATGACAAATTTAGTCCATATTTATTATGGTGCACAAGGGACTTTAACTAGATCATTAGTTTATATGCCTTACTCAGTAGCGAAGTTCTAAAACTTCACATTTTGCATATTATTACATTATTCATTTTTCCAACTAGGCATAAAATATGGCTTCCCAGGAGTACAATACCTAATTCTTCAAAATATACAAAGATAGCAATAAAATGATTAAATTACAACTCTTACATCTGTTCTTCTTGTCTGATTATAAATTAAAATGTTCAAAACCACAAAACAACACAGGTAACAAATAAGTTTAACCTGCCTATCTTCTCGGACTTAAAAAATTTACAAGTGCTATTGGCATATCCCCTTTTCCACAGGTTGTTGTGTCTGTTTGTTGAGAGGCTGAGAAATAGCGTATAATTTGACCATAGATTTAAAAATCACTGACTCTGACTGATAACATGGATTAGGTGTTGTGAACTTACCCTCAGTTACTGGGAAAGACTGATCAAAGAACTCTATGAGATTTCTGTTGGTTATGAACACATTGGTTTAAAAAACCCATAAAATGTTATGCCTGTCAGGAGAAAAATATAAAATGCTATTCTAAACCACTACTCATCATTGTAAAATGCTGCTTGGTGTTTTCTTTATCAATTACACATTAACAAATCTTTAATCCAATGATGGAAACGCACCAGTGCAGGTGACACTGACAAATTATCCTTGGCACAGTCTCTGAACTCATAACACATTTGAAAGAAGACTACCTTGAATATAAAATGTATGAACTATTAAATCACAATGCCTACCGAGAAATTTAATATTAGGAAGCATTATTAGGAAAATGATTATTTACTGAAAAACTTATATTTGATAACAATACATGTATTTTTAAACCTATTGTTCCACTCACCTGGAACTACGTTTGCTTCCTAAAATCCTGAAATTCATAAAAACAAATACCTAAAGAAATTGTTTAAATTACTGTGGTCATAATGGCACTGAATCAGCATTATGCGGCAAAACGTTATTGTAGGCGCCTGTGGATAAATTAGGAGAGCAGAAGTTACGAGTGAGTGCTCCTTGAATGCTTCTAAACCGATTGAGTTTTCATCAAATTGAGATACCATACTAAGTTTCCAGTTTTCATCTCTCTTGAATGGCTGTATTTACTCTAGATGAAGATTACTCTGTATGTTCCCTTGACATATGCCTTCCAGATACATTTTATGACAATATCAAAACGTCTCTCTTTTTTTTTTTTTTCTCATGGCTGCTTCAATTGCAAATTGAAACATACGAAATAAAAACCTGCATGAGCTTGAATGATCAAAACTCTCCCAGTTACTGAGCTGAATCCATGTAAGCCAACTTACAAAATGTCCCCGAAGATTTATCTTGCTGTTTTGAAAAAATAATATCCCAGCTGATAATGAGTACAGAACAAATTATTCCATTAAACTGAGGGGACGGGGGGAGATAAAAAAAATGGATGAGGAAAGAACTTAGAAGAATTTGAAAGAAGTCACGTGGTTGAGGGCTTCTGGGTAAAATGTTCCTGTTTACAAGACTGCCTTTGATTTATGTACTAATATGTTGAAAATCTACCTCATACACCTAATCCGCGGGGGTGGGGGTGGGGGGTTGGAAGAGAAAGGGGAAAATATAAAAGAAACTGGCTTCATTACATGATGTCCCTCGATAAATAAAAACTCAATCTGGCCTCTGTCCACTGCTGTTCTAAATGAGCCCAGTCAGTCTGGCCCATGTTTTTTCATTTCATTTTCTCAAGCCAAATGACTACCATCTGCTGTCACAAAGCTGTCACACAATCAGTAATGGAAGATTTCTAAGGAATATAATGGCTGAAGAATTAATATATGGCATTCCAACTCCTATCTAGCAGAAAGAGAACAGCAACCCATTTGAAAAGAAACAGCAGTACCGTTCTCCCACTTCTCAGCAAGTGCATTGTAATACAAATCTTTATTTGGACTCAAGACGTTGACAGGTCAATTGAACAGAATAAGTCTAGTTTATGATGCAGTTGTCAGAAGTGGTTAAAGCAGGAGTCTGTTTACCGGCGCCCTGAGATATTCCAACAATTTTTCTAGCAAACCAGCACCTTGAGGTTAATTACTTTACCAATTTGAGTAAATGGCAAGCCATATTCCCATCTGTCTCCATTAGTTCCCCACTATTTCTCAATTTATGATGACTGGGGTCAAGGCTGTGGTACAAAAGAAGAGCTAATAAAGCATGAATGGAGTAATTTTCTGTTTATACAAATGCAGTAGCCAAAGCATAAATACAGAAGAGACATTTTAGAAATGCATATTCTTTGCCTTGAAACTTCTGGGTGCTAACTGTATTTAGAGAAGTAAAAGCAAACACCAGCAATGAACTGTTGTTACCATACTTCTGTATCTTTAACAAAAACCTGCTATGTCCTGTGCAGCACTGTACTGTGCACTTGCTCTCTGGCACAGAAATGAGCAAAGTTCTGAAAAGCCTGCAACAGTTGATCTCTACTAAGCTTGGTTGCTCACCAAAGGCAAGCTGCTTGGGAAAGAAAAAAGAAAAATCTCTTTATTTTGGTACCGAAATGCAGCATTACTGAAGCTTTTCTGCCTCAAGTAAACATTTCTTTCTATCTATATAGGATTTAGTGCTGGAATCCCTTAAAAGCTGTTTAGCAGTGTGACTGATTTAAGAGGATCTCAAGGGACAATACCTATTTTATTTCTGTTTGTTCATTAAAACACTGTGGAAGTTCACTGCTACATTCAAAGTGTAGACTTTCCCTTCTTTTATAGTTTTAAATTCAGCCACACAGTTATTTTCTATTCAAAATACCTAACATCTATAACAAACGCCTTAGATAAATAACTCAAGGAAAAAACTCCACCAGTTCCCACAAGCTATTGATGAATATGCTAGATTGATAAATTCTTTCTAATCTACTTTGTCTAAACAGGGTCACTGTAGAAGATAATATTTCGGTCATTTGCCATAAATGGCAGAATTACTCATTAATTAAATACTAAAATATATTTTGCAGCAAATGAGGCATAAAGCATGTATTTCACCACAAATGATTCAGAATAGAATGGAAGTAATAATGTTCTATTACTGTTTGTGTACTGTAAAAGTTTTAATCCATGACATATCCATCAGAAGCTACAGAAACCCATCAAAGTGAAGAAAATTAATAAGTACATATTAATTCCTGTAACGCAGTCTACAGAATAATATATTTTCAGAATACTTTATTTCTCCCTAAGATTAGATCAAAAAGCCAACCAGCAAAGAGGATGACAAAACTGTCAAATAAAGTTGACTATCAACTCTACTGATTTCTTAGGAAGTCAGAAACTAAGGTTTGTACTTAATATACTCAACATTAAGAATCAATGCATCAGGCTGTTACCAGTACTATCTGATCAAAAGGATTTGTTGTACTATTTATCAGGACTACAGATTACAACTTCTTGTTTTGCAAAGAAGCAAACTGAATTGCAGAGGGGCTACATGAGGTAGTACTACTAAACAACCTGAGTGTTGAACAATATGTGCACTCTCAGGCCAAGCTGCTTACTATAATGTCGCTTCACAATGCAAGAGGACATATAGAGGCTGCCCAAAGTGCAGTACTGTTACTGCCTGACTGGATGCTTGTTTGCAAAAGGTACATGGATAGTTATGGTGTAATAAATGGAAACTTGAAAGAAATAGCTCATTATTAATGTTCTACAAATACCCCTTATCAGTAAAGTAACAACAATGTAATAATTCTGTTAAAATATTTTGCAAATACTCATGAAATATACCTAATCTTGTGAAGAGTAGAGATAGTAGCAAAGTATACCAACAAATGTGTGATCTTACAACAACTTAGTGTGATTAATAAAGTTCTACTGTAAAACTGATGGCAGCAGCATTATATCTAAAAGCTCTAATTGTTTTGCCATTATAATTTCTAAAAAAATGAAACAGAAGATGAAAGAAACAGTTAAGAACAGTTTTTTTTTTTTTCTTTTGAAGGAAAAAAGTGAGAATAATAAATTTCTGTTCTCCATACAGTTCTACTTTGTCCATTATTCTCATTATTGGTCTTCTGACTGCATTATACAAAATATTCTTCTGTTGGTAGTGTGGATTCTACATACTAATGTTGCTCTGACACTAAAGGGAAATAAAACCAAACACCTAAAGATGATTGGGAAAGCAGAGAAGGGGAAAAGTGGTTCATTCTGTAGTCACTTGAAAATAATTTTTCTTTTTTTACAATGCAACAAGAAGCACAAACATGTAGAGAATTTAAACAGATGAATAGTCTTCTTTACAATCTTTTCACACTGGACCACGTCACCCAAGGCTCTGCCCAACCTGGCCTTGAGCACTGCCAGGGATGGAACATTTGCCACTTCTTCGGGCAACCTGTTCCAGTGCCTCACCACACTCACAGTAAAGAACTTCTTCCTTATTATCCAACCTAAACTTCCCCTGTTTAAGTTTGAACCCATTACCCCTTGTTCTATCACTACAGTCCCTAATGAATAGTCCATCCCCAGCACCCTTATAGGCCCCCTTCAGATACTGGAAGGCTGCTATGAGGTCTCCATGCAGACTTCTCTTTTTCAGCCCCAACTTTCTCAGCCTGTCTTCATATGGGAGCTGCTCCAGCTGCCTGAGCATCCTTGTGGCCCTCCTCTGGACTTGCTCCAACACCTCCATGTCCCTCTTATGTCCTTCAATAGAAAATATTCCTGTTTCTACTGGATATTTTCAACAAGCTTCCTCTAGAGAATGATGAAGATAACTCTTATCCTTTCTTTGCTACATATTTCTCACACTGGTTCTACCCAATTCAGACTTTGTGATTACAGAAAATCTTTAAACAGCTTCCTTCTATGTCCGCTGAGAGTTCACATACACACCTATAAAACAAAGGCATATATCAACTATGCCAAATTCACACCTTGTGAAAATTCCATATAAAGTAGTTGGTGAAATTGCTATTCTTACTCAATAGTCACTGAAATTAGCAGAATTACCTGTTTGGTTTTTTTTTTTCTTTTTTTTGCTAATCTAGATTAAGAGTTGTTGAATGATGGACATAAATCAAAATTAGATGTCTGTTACACATACAGACAGTAGTAGCAAATATAAGTACAATGTATACAACACTTAAGTAAAATTTATATCAAGTTACAGGAAAAACATATGGTTTTATTTGCAAGTTAATAGCAAAATTCTGGTAATCTCAAACTAATGATTTAGTCTTCCAAAAAATGAGCAGAACATTTTTAGTTTATTTATGGGAAATAAAAGTTTAGAGTCATCTTCATACATGAAGAATACATGATGATGTATTCATCAGCCACAATACTACTCAGCTCTACTGACACTAGTGAGATGGTACTAAACTGTTATTCCATTTACTGTAGATAACACTGAAAACTTAAATGGCAAGAGTGGAATATATAATAAATGGAGATGTGGGTTTACTCCATACTTTATTTGACATTTTGAGAAAGCTATTGAGGGCCTCACTCAACTCTAGTGAAGTCAGGGAAACATTTCTTGCAGTTTCATAGGGCTTTGGATCTGCAAATCCATATCAATATTCCTTATTTTTTCCATGGGTAAAAATAAGATAATTATGTTCATTTTGGGCGAGAAGGTTGCTGCTTAGAGCATGAAAGATTTTAAGAAGGTGTTTCCTTTTTGTGGACTTAAAGTAAGAATTTATATAAAAGTCGACTAGAAAAGTAATTTTTTTTTTTTTTTATTTTATGAATAGCTGTAGTGAAATCAATCTATTGATAGATGCATAAATCTTATGGTGTACTAAAGAATGCTCTGCTTTAATCCCTAAAGAAACACACAATTTAGAGAAAGAGAAAAGAAAGCAAGCTGTATACTAGAGTACAAAAATTTGCCCACAGAAAAAGACTGGATGCGTCTGAAACTCCCACAAAGAAAAATACCGTGAAAGTTTAATTTATCAATATTGAGGAGTTTTTGTGGCTTAGGTTACAAACACAAAGGTCTAAACGTCCTCAAGAGAAGAGGAAAATGAAATTCAGAGCCCTTTAACCCATGGAAACTTGCAGGAGGAATACTATGGACAAAAATTATTGGTACTTGAACAACTCTTATGTTACAGGAAGGGAATTGCCTGCCTCAGTCAAACATCCCAGAGCCACTACAAGAATTCCACAAGCTCGTTATCCTTGTTGATATTTCAGAAATGAAGACAGAGTTTGAACCGTACAAAACCCAAACTTCATGTATATCCTTCCCATGGTATCTCCAGAGCATACTCAATATGAAGAGAAACTATCACTGTCATAGCATATGTTCTTCTATTGCCATCCAAAATATTTCACAGTCTTTAACTAGCGTTAAAATCAGCTTAAAGTGCAGTTTGAAAAAAATGTTTCAGAGAAGTCCCTGTGAAAATAGGTAGGAAAGATTTTCATCAGCTACCTGTTTCACATTGGCAGGACATGCCATCATAAGTGTACTACCTAATCTTGCTGTCTGACTTCACTGAAGAGAACATGAAAGTTAGACCCTGAACGCCTCAAAGTCCTGGTCTTGTAATGTGAGTTACTGAGTGCTAAGCATAATTGGAAGAAATCCAGGGCTGTAATTCCTTTTAAGACCTGAAGTTCAATCTCTAAAGGGAATTTGGATGTAAACGGCCAGCCTCGTATTCTCTAGACAGCTCAGCATTTCAATTTTCAATCACTTTTTGTCCCTATGTTTCAGTGGATAAAAATCACAAAACAGAGGGCTTTATTTGTTTATAAAAAATGTTATGGAATGTGGGAAGTCATTGGAAACATTCTGAGTCACCTTGTTTTATTACCTAACAGAAAAAAAAAACAGCTAGTACCAATGCATGGGGATACTGCAATTCAGCATTAAAGGGTTAGCAATTGCTAGTATCAATTTCATTAATGAAAATCATATAGTAACTGAAGTGAAACAGTAGTTAGCATCTGAAAAACCTGCAAGCTATTATGTCAAATATGAGTTATCTCAGACAAGAAAAATTAGAAAGTCACATGTGAGTGAAACACAAGTTTCCAAAAAAAGAAAAAGTCTTAGAAAGAGGATTGTCTTAGAGTTGCATTCAAATCATACCTGATTTCAGCTGTCACAATTCATGGATGAAATGGAAACCACCTTAAAGCAGTATAAGGGTTTAATCCAACTTTTAATTTGCAAAGTACATCTGCTTTATAGAGTGGTTTTTTTTTTTTACACAGCCTCATAATTAGAAAAACACTGTTGGTATTTCTCTCACTTCCTAAACCATAAAAAAAAAACCCTGTTTTTTTTTTTTTTAAATACTAATCATATGATGGGCAAAAGCCTCTAATTTCTGAGAACACACTCATCTAAGACAAATAAATTGCAAAGAGAGTAAAAAGATAATATGTAAAACTATGAAGGCTTTATTAAACAAACACATTCAGTGCTCAGATTGCTGACTTCTCCTGTGATCTGAATCTGTTTCTGATTCTTGAACTAGCACTGCCTGAAGCAAAAGATGCAGCTTTGTCAAGTGATAAAGCAACAAGACGTATTAGCTTGGTTTTGTTAGGAAACTCCTAACCAAAACAAAGAAAAGGACTTTTCACTTTTGGGTGTGTTGTATCTCACAAAATGTCCTAAGCCATTCTAATGATTCCTACAGAGAATTGGTTCAAATTTCTAAATGACTGCTATGTGCTTTGTCAAGAGAGAAATATCAGCTTTGCTACTCTTTAGAATAGTTAGGCATGCTTACAGTACCTTACTGTGCTATCTGTTAAAAGAATGAATGTAACTGATAAATTGAACAATTTCCTCTTAGATTTGCTTCACTTATGATATCTGTTCTGTAAAAAATCTTAGGCACAAGCAGTTATAAGACTTTTTACTGCTTTTCTGGGGGAAAACATCCCAAACAACCAAAAACTAGGCTGCATACGAATACAAGATAAGTTTGTTTATAATCTGTGAATGTTCTGGATCTCAGAAGTTATAATGGAAGAGCAGAAACCTACCAGCAAAAAAAAAAAAGAGAAGGTGAAACAGCTTTATATGCCCAAACTTCTAAAATGAACATAACATTGTTTCTCTAGATCTTTCTCTTATGAACCATATTAAGAGTGGTCTCAAAATAGGAGAATGAAGGGATACTACAGAAAACTGAAAGAGCAAGAAGACATTTGTTTATGCTTCTTCGTTCTTCTAAATTGGACCCCAAATCTTGAGATGTTTAAATTTGATATATACCTTGATACTGAGCTAATTCTCGGGACTCAGGCTGTGCTTACACCCATTGAATAAGCATGCCCCAACATCTGGCAATACAGCTGGTGGCTGAGTATCATCACACTGGTCGGCATTTTTTAGGACTAAATAAGTGCTTCTCCTTTCAGAAGTAATAATGTAGCATGTTGTACTTTTAGAACTCTATCCTTGATTAATGAAATAACATATTAAAATAGGAGATCCAGCAGTTCATGTGAAGTTCCAAGATGTGAATTTATAGTGAGTATCTTACTCCAAGCAGAATCACTACTCTTACGCTTCTCAGACAGCAACAGTTTTTTAGAGACAGCACTTCTGGATCTGTTAGAAGTAATGTGGTTTTGACTGCATAAGTTTTCTTACTGCACTAGGAATAATGTGATGTGTGAAGGATCACTGTCTTTTTCTCCTCTTATGAAGACAAATACAGGTATCCAGTTCTGAGCATGTTTCTCGCTGAGCAGGTCAATGAGAGTAATCATAAGCTGAAGAAATTAGAGTACTTTTTTCTGCCTGCACTGATAGCTAAACCACTCTCGTTGGAAAAATTAAAACTATTTAGGTAGTAAGCAGTTCCCCAAGCACCCTGGTTTCCAGCCAAGACTTCCACCATTTTACTTACACCTATTCACAAAGCAACAGAATTGGCTGGTTTTGTTGTTGAAGGGTAAGGAAAGATACAGCATAGCCACCATGTGGGACATTTGTCTAGCCATGGATGAAAACAGGCATGGTAAAGAACTAAGGTGATGCATTTGAGAGGCATGAATTTAATCTATTTCTATGTTGTGACTGTTATTTCAGTGTCAGTATCTGATATATGAGGTAAGCATCCTTGAAATCAGCAGCTTAATACCTCAATTGCTACCATACTTTATTTCATGCTTTCATGTATGTTGGAACACTTGCAAATATCAAGATTTGGCAATGATTTCTGGATAAAACTTCAGTCTCTGAAACTGTAATTTTTAAGAGAAAGAAAAAATCCTTTTACAGATTTCTGCTTAAGGCCTCTTCTACTTAAGTAATCAGAAGCCACTGCATCCCAGCTATTCTGGGTTTTTACTGCCACAAGTAAAAGGTGAGGAACTGAACAAAGTGTCTTCTGGAAAAGCAAACTACATATTCCTTCTGTTCCCTGTATATAATAGAAAGTGTAGACTGTCTTAAGATGTTGCACACTACTTCCTACAAGGAAGTAAGGTGCTCATCTGAAGCAAAAAATTGCATCGTTTTTACTTCAATGGTTAGGCTGGACAATGCAATCCAAACTCTAAACTGGTGGGGGGGGAGGAGGGAGGGGAGGGTTGGAATATGGATAGCCATGCTGATTTGACAGCTGAGCAATGAAATCTCCTGTAGGTTAGCTCCCATGAAAGAACTAATAAGGGTACTTGTTTTCAATCACAGATGCTCTCTGCTCAGTTCTATTCTGAAGTGCTTTATTCAGAGTTTCCCCAATCAATATTTTGACTTTGAGAGGCAGAGCTATTAGAGGTTGTTTAGCTTGAGAGCTGGAATGCCAGGTCTTGAGCCAGGCAGCCCTCCTCCACTGTTTGTCAAAAGGCGGCAAGAGAAAAAAAGAGCAGATGCAAAGAAAGAGCATATATTCACTCCCCAGTGATAATCTTGCTTTCTATTATTTTGTCCTTTGGTAAATTTATTAGATTTAAAAGACACAAAACCAAGGTGCTGGAGAAATGTACCATGGAGAATATGGCCATAGTTATAATAACTTCTCCCTAAATTTAGCAACAGTTTTCCGGAACGCCACTTTTCCTGTCCTGGAATGAAATTTTTAGCAAACTTAAACACATTCCTTTGATTGTTATACACTATAATTAGCTCGGTAAGTCACAATTTGGATTTTTTTCTGCCAGACTCTGAGGAAAATACAACATGATAGGAATATATCACAAATCTCTATTTTCTTTAGGTCTGATAATGGATTTTTAGGTGTATTAACAAAGAATTCAACTTTAGTTCTAAGTTGTAAGATTATTTTAACATGACCTACTAATGCCTCAAAATAACTTCATGCAGCAGTACAGTTTTGCTTCTCCCACCAAAAAAGAAAAAAAGCTGTTCTACCAAACACGCATGTACTGTGGGGTTATATACTGTCTTACCGCTACAGAAAAATGACAAAGGAAGGCTGAACTTCTCTGCAATTCAAATACTTAAGAAAATTTTATTATACAGTATTTATTATGTGAATTCTCAATCATGGTGGATTACTGTACCTTTAATAAAAGTTTTTGGTCCTCCTTATGCAGCTTTCTCTTTTAGGAAGCATTATTTATATGGCAGCTTTTATTTTGTTGGATAATCTTCATTTTGGCTAGACATCCTTACAGGAATTCTGCTTAATTTGCATGAGAGTTATATCCTATTTGATTTTACTTCATATGCTTTTGTTTTTAAGATTATTATCATTTGTTAGCAACAGTTTTTTGCCTTCCAAATGCTTCTCTTCCCAACATATCTTATTTTCTAGGAAGAACAAGCAAATAAAGAAAAATGTCTGCGATTTAGCACTGCACATGACTTGAAGCCAGAAGTTTCTGAAACCCGCCAGTTTGGCAGCCATACATCTAACCATTTTTTTGTAGCTTCTATTATTGCAGGCAACAATCTAAAGACCTTTTACATAAATGAAATCAGAAAACAAGAAAGTTCACTGTTACTCCAGATGTTTGTTTTACATCAGTACAATTTTACATTAATACTGTCACTATTTTCTTCTCAATTCATCCTTTTGGTGTTGATCATCTGCTTTTGATCTCACACCCTGAGTAATGACATTGTTTTCACAATGTTGAGGGTGGAGCTTTAATGCAAGCTATTTTTTTAGGACTGCTTGCTATCAACACAGAAGCCAAACTGAGCAGACACTGGTTACTTATTTGATAAGAAGGGACATAAAGACTGATTGAGAACAGAGAAACATTTTAGGTTTTTTACTGTCAAAAAATCCTACATCTTGTGAGGGGAAACAAAACATCACAATATTTTTTTAAAATGTCCTTAAAAAACCATAAATTTAAGTAGTAGATGCTGAATTGTAACAAATGGTATTATCATTAGTTGGCTATAAATACTTAGTTATTTGTTTTTTTCATAAATTATAAGGAAGAATTATTTTTTGGTTTTGTACATATTGATTCCTTCAGTAGTACAGACTGCAAATTTCTGTTAAAAGATGAGCTGCTTTTGCTTTTAGTAGGAAGACAGCTGAATAAGTCACATATATATGTCAAATGGGAACTGTATAGTCACCCAAATTACTTTCTCTCTTGGTTCAAAGTAGGTGGTTTTGTGTTGCAGACTGCATTTCCCAATTCCTGCTGGCTAACCCCATGTGCATCTGACTATTTGTTTAGTAGCACTCAGCACACTGAATAGGGCAGGTTTGTTCTGCTGAAGACTTTATTACCCATCTGCTGTGACATAATTCATTCTATTTACCCTAAAACAACAACAACAAAATCACTTCTCATGGGTATGCAAAGTTGGGGGGGGGGAATAATTTGACACTTCCATCTTTCAATATCTTTTGCCAGTAGTCAGGAAAAAAATACATAGATATAGTCTAATTCAAAACAGTGCAATTTTTCTTCCCTGAACATACAGCACCAAGGAGACACCCCAGCTTTTGGAATGTACTTAGTTATCAACTATAATTAATCAGTGTTGATCATTTGAAGCATTTTATGTTCTTTCTGCTACAGACTGTTTTTTGGTAGTTCTGATTTAGGAGGGCTTTTTCATTCTATCAAGCTAAAGTGCTTTATTTGGGGGTTATTTTTTATTAAGCCTATGTAAAAGGCTTCAATACTATGTAAAATACCCAAGAAAAACATGTAGGTACTTTCCTTTCAGAAACCTTCAACAATCTTTCTGTCACTCATCTTTGCAGTATATTTTATGCAGTTATAAACCAGTATGCTGAATGTTTAGAAACTGTTATGGAGACAGACTGGAGTGTGTGTGTGTGCGTGTGTGTGTGTTTGCATGGAAATGGGAGGGGGTGTGAGGAGGAAAAACCTGAATAACAATGATTATAGAAAGCAGAGGTTAGAAAGAAACATGTCTTTAAACAGTGCACACAGTTGTACCTTCCTTTCTGTAATTTAGATAAAAACAAACTGAAGGTATACGGGAAGCAAAGCATGGTATATCAATATTTATGCTGCTTGGAATTTACAAACCAGCAAGCTCCTATGCAAATGTTTGAGCTACATAAAGAAAATACTGTTTTCTGCACATGATGCTTCAAGTCATATGCTTTGAAATAAAGATTTCAAGAGTATACTGGCCTTTTTGAATTTTTATTTCATTTAGAAAGCTGTCATTTACAAGACCAAGCCTCAAAAATCTCCTGTACTAACGATGGTGTATATTATTTATTGCATGTATTAGCTATGAATAGATTATTTCAAAAATATTTGAAATTGGTTGAAAAACCTACAAGCTTTTCTTTCCTCCTCACATATAGTGGATCAACTGCTCAGCAATTTCTCTGTGTGAGACAGTGAAATAATGCAAATAACACATTTTGCTTTAAGCTGAAATAGATGGCTATTAATTCTAAGCTTTCTGCTATATTCATAAACAATAAAGTTAATAACAACATTTTCTACAAATTCTGGATAGTTCTGCATGGACAATTTTCAGTTCTGTCAAGTGAAGCCAAAGTAATATTCCAGTGTCATGTTTGTAGCCATCTGTGTAGACACAAAGTCAAGTTTGGACAGCTTTGATCTTGATAAGTTGCAGATATTTTGAAGTGAAGGATGGCTACCTTATTTTGAAAGCCCAAACGGATTAAAATGCTTCATGGAGCAAAAAATATAAGGCTTGTTTAAAACTAATTTTTCTAAACAACATCATATACTAATTAAAACAACAGTAGCTACCCTTGGAAAGGCTACACCCTGCTGTGAAAACAGACCTAGAAGATGGAAGAAATATGAAACCCAAGCCAAACTCCTCCAAAACCACTGATAATTCTTGTACGTGAAAGGGAAAGTGAACTTAAAAATTATAGATACATCAGAACCTCATAAAAATGCTTTCTGACTATTTGGTAAACCCAAGACAAAGTTTTACTTGCTGCTTCCAGATTTTCAGCCTTAATGGTAACTATCATGATTGGCTGGACTGATAAATAGTTACAGTCACAGCTTTCTTGGTAGGGCTGCTCAGAAAGTCAGAATAGCAAGTAGAAGGTGGGTAGGGATGGTGGAAATGTGGCTCTCCCTGAGGTCAACAGCCAGTTATTTATGTCATGATTTCATGATGTAAATTCAAGACTCATGAGGATTCTCTTCTTGGAAGAAGAGTAGTAACCCAAACACAGATTCTGAATGTATAAAACAGTGTCAGCTGTCAGCTGTGCATTTGTGCTGGTGAGGACAGGGAACTTTGGGCTTTTAAATCATTGGATTTAAACACCAGGTCTTTGAAACACTCTTAAGCATATAAGATGCCTTAATGAGTGTTAAACATCGCAGTTCTCTTAGTAGCTTGTAGAGAGTACCACCTTTTAAATTAAGAAGGTGAAAATTGTGATATAAAATGCATTAAGACCTTAAGAGTGAATTATTAAATAGAAAACAGCCAGTATTGCTGTCAACCTGCTGTAACCAAACCTGAAACTGAAAAGAAAAAAAAAAAGCCAGAAAAAAATATTTTCTTTAGGAAAGAATCATCTAATGCTCATCCTTAGAATTTTCCATTTCAGGTGAGATATAGGGAATGATTTTTTTTAAGGTTTGTCACACTTAAGCCTGTGGAAATTGTAGTAATTCATGGCTTAACTAGTTCCAATTGTAACATGAATTGAATGTGCCTTGAAGGAAAAATGATCCCCTTTCTTGTTATCATGGGATTACTACAGTTTTGTAGAGTTGTAATTTTAATTGAAAAACATCATTTTCCATAATATCACTTGTCTGCACAGATTAGATTTGAATTACTAGCCAAAAGTTCCTGTTGCTATTGTAATTTTAATTCACTTTTTTGACAGGTAGGAACTTGAGTGTCTGGCACCAGCTGTACAAATTGAGGAGTCACCCCCTCTCCTGATATTTCTTTTTAAGACAAATTACCTGAGGATATTTTTCATGACCAGGTATTGGATTCTACCTGTTTCCCACAGAGAAAAAGATCAGAAAGCTGTGTCTTTTGCCCTCCGTTTTGCTAGTTCCATAGTGAGGTTATTCTCTATTCTTTATTTGTATAAAAATGTTTCAACACAGCACATGACTTCAAAAATATATCATGTGTTGTGAGAGTGTCTGGACAATAGAAAATGGCAAGTAATGCAGGGCTTGGGGCTCAGTTTCAAATTTATAATCTAGAAGCATGTTCTCAAGTGACTGACTAACATTATCTGTCTCTTCTTCTATAACTAAATACATCCATGTGAAAAGCAGCATAATGTGCTCACAAAGTTTTCATTTCCATCCCCTTCCCCACAATCTTATTTATTGAAATTTCCCCCTTGTATTTAATGTATAGAGAAAAGTTATTTTGCACTGCCACCACTGCAAGAGCTTTTTAAATGATTCAAGGAAGTATAGCTTTCATTTAGGTTTGTGCCCTCCAGTCTGTTTATACTGGTCGATACACTTGTCTGAAAAATATAATGGATTAGCACATCATTCAACAAACTAGTCAGAAGGCAAGCTCAAGGCGACAGAGACCAAAAAGTAAATTACAGCCAGTAGTAGGGACAGGCCATGCCTACAGCTAGGAAACATCATATCAGTACAAAACCTGTATTCTGTGAGAATGTTACTTGAACTGAAATGGGTGAAAATTTTACACTGAAATGTAATAAAACAATCAACTCCATGATTTCATACAAAACTATAAATTGCATAGTCTACGACACATAATGCAAAACCTGATTCAAACAAGCAGTGCATGAGTATTGCCTATCAACAACAGACATTATTGCCCTGTAACGTAAAAGGGGTATTCGTCTAAAGCTAAATACTTTCTATATCACACATTATTTAACACATTTAAGTATGTGCAACACATAACATGCCAAAAAGCATACTGTGAAAAAGCTGTGAAAACACATTTTATGCAGGTAAAGAGTATACCCAAAAATGTAATACAGCCCTGAGAGATGGAAGGTCATTCTCCCTAGCATATAGATAACATCCAAGGTGAAGTTCAGTAGCTACATTTTAGTATATATATAAAGAATTAAACCCTTTTCTATAAGTAAGTAACCATTGTGCATTACTTCTCTTTTTGAACCTCCAGAAATTGATCAGAAAAGCAAAATCAAATAATTTTATCTTTACTTCTATTTTAAACCTTGTTATTTGCAATAGATACCTTAGTTCTGCAACATGTAAGTCTGTTATCATTTACAAAGAGAAAGCAGCTCTAATGTTGTAATAGAGGTTGAAGGACATCATACCATTGCAATAACCTTTCAGAAGATTAACTGGATGAATTCACTGCTGAGGTAGATCCTGTAGCTCAAATGGAGGTATGAAAAGAAGAGTTGTGTGCAACATGCCAGAGGCTACAAATCACACTGTATTATGTATTAAACAAAATCTTGAAAACTTACAAACAACCCATTGAAAGTATCAGTAGCTAAGAATGAGAAACTACCAGCACTCTTGCTTTCAAAGTCATGTATCTGTGAGAGAGAAAGCCTTCTCTACAGAATGTGAGGCACCACTATCATTCCTTTTCTCCATTCCCACTCAGCTTTGCTTATGTAGCAATTACTTTTGCCTTACTTCTGCTATCTTTAGTTGTGCTTGTGCCTGAAACATGACTGCAGGTATCAGGAGAGATTATACCAGTATTTCAGGATTTCCTCATGGTCATATCTCTGATTTCATTTATTCATAGGATGAACAGAAGCAGTCGATTTATGGACCTCAATTTGTCTATCTGTATTCCTCAGCTCTTACCCCATAGAGTCACTTTGAGCTCCTTGTCTAGGATTCCCAGAGAAGAGGGAACATGCCACAAAATAGTATTTGAAGGGAATTCCCATCCTTTTTAATTCATACTCACTGCTCACTGTGGAGCCAAAGGAACAAATGGAAAATAAATGTTTATATTTTGGATCAGTGGTAGTTTGTTTAATCTAGATTATTTTTGCTCAGGGACTGTGTCAAGCCAGTACCCCATGAGGAAATCTTTTGTTACTTTCTGGATTTGGACTGAAAGCAGAGTTGTCAAAGTTGATCCTTCCCAGGTCATGTGTACACTGCACTTATAATCAAGTTTCTATTCTGCTAATGAGTTGGTTTGTAAAAATCACATTTTCATTTGTATACATCTATTTCTCATTTGTCTATCCTTACCACACTACTTTTGGGACAGTAACCTACAGAAACACTGAGCCTTCCTTGTTTTAAGCAAATATACGGATTTTAAAATGCAATGTCCCATCACAGCTGAGGCCACAGTGTTCAAATATGCTGAGTTTTCGATTGAATATGAAATTCTCCTGCAGAAGAGCCAACAAGAGACTGATGGGCTTTGACACATTCTTCCTTGATTTGCTTGTTTCCTGGGCAGGGACTATTGTTCAACATTAAATGCTATTTGAGATGCCTAGTTAAGGTTTCTAAAATTCAGATGACATGTATTTTTATTTTAAATATATATACCAAGAGGCACTTATAGACTTGAGTAATTCCTTTCAGTATAACAAATCAATTTAACATTGAGCTGCTTCCTACTTCAATAACCACATGTAGTTTCACATTTTTGACTGGGCAAACAGTCCAGCTGACATGCATGATCTATGCATGGGCTTTGGGTATTTATAGAGGGCAACAGGGCATTAAGAAACAAAATGGTAACATGCAATAGCAATGCATTTTCACTACTGAGATAATTAAAAAATTGTGAATGTATGGTTTTGGTCATCATTTTTCTTTCCAGAACTTTTGCTTTTGGTGAGGCTGCCACTGATTTTAATCAGAGTTCACACAGTTCAAAAGTCCAAGCTGAATTCCTCAAAGATTTAATAGAATAGCTTTATACACATCATTAGTTTCACAGCTTCAGTGAGAATTCTTGTGTGCATATTTGCAGGAGCCAAACCCTTGTTATGACATATTCATCTTTTCTTTTATTCATACTCTATTTTATTACAACTTATACCATTTCCTTTTGTTACCATTATTTAACCCTTCTCACTCAGAAAGCTGTTCTCTGTTCCTTGTCACATTGTAAAGTTTACCACTATTTAGAATAAACTTTTATAGGACAAACATTTGTATCAGACTAAAAAATTTAGAAAACTTCAGCTAAGGCTCAGTCTAGACAGGACAGCATTTTTTTCCACTCATGTTAAAGCTATAACATTTTCTTTGAGCAGACATCGCACTCTCATTTTTATCAGAAAATGGATTTGAAACTGGCAGATGGAGTAGTCTTTATACCAGCAAGAGGCTATTTGCCATCACAATAAAAGTGCACTAAAATTTGTCCCAGTCATATGCCACTGAGCAAGCAACCACTGCTTAAACAGATCAATACAAACCTTCTACTTCTGCAATCTACAGTGCCCCATGTTTATGATCAGGGGCCAAGGGTGTGATATGTACAATGACACAAATGATTGAGGTATTGGTCTGATACTGTAGCTGAAGAACTGGGTCCCCAATAAGAGACAGACATCTCACCAAAGCTGTGCATTTCTGAACTCCATTTCTGATCTTGGATCCCCCAACATGAGGATGACTTGACAGGCTGGTTACCTATGTCTGGCACCCAGAGTTTCAGGACAGGGAAGAAATCAGAGAGCTGTGATGGGAACACATGCTGCCACCACATGTAAATGTAAGTGAGAGGGCAAATGAATATAAAGATCAGTCTAGAGGGCTTTCAATTTCAGTGGACAAAATTAGACTCCATCCATGGCAAACAAACTCCAGACTTTAACAGCCAACAGCACTAACCACACTGCAATATCCTCCAGTAAAACTAAATATGTTCCAGCCTACCACAGCTCTTTGGCATGCCCATGGTCCAAAATAGAGAAAAAATGTATGTGCTTGAGGCTATAAGGCTACAGCTGCACATTCCTTACTTACTACAATTGTGGAATAGTGTAGGGCAGAGATAAAAAACTTGCCAGCACAACCTTCACACTCCCCTGTCAATCATATAGATGCATACAGGCTCACACACACAAATGTATTATATATAAACACATATATATGCATGGATACTCCTAACTGTAGAGCTAATTGTATCTGTACACATCCTGCATTCTCTCTTAATACTAGAGAATCATATAACACAACTAACAACAACAAAAAAAAAAAGGTTTAAAAGCTTGTCTTTGTACTACGTATGACTGCACAGATTAGTTTTGTTTTTTTTGTTTTTTTTTCAGAGAAGGAGCTGGGTGTTAGCATTTGTGAAAGGGTAACAGTTTTCATTGTTAAATTTTGAAAGGTGAAAAATACACAACCTTTGTTAACTATGTATTCCCTTCCACTGTCAAACGAGATTCTCATATTCACCAGTCTCATTAAAAGTTAAAACTGTGTCTGCTTAGCATTAGCAAGGAATAAAAGGGTAAGAATGAGGCGTCTATGAGAACTATAGCTATTGACATCATTGACCTATAAATACGTCCTCTTCAAGTTGATATACAGCAATTCATTATCCCTGTTTTGATATAATTGCTATTACCGAAAGCCCCTTGCTTTCAAGTGTTAATACAATTGCAGTTCATATTTCAGATTACCTGCCAAAAAGAAAAAACTAATTTCTAAATATTTGATCATAAAAGTTGTCCTCAGCTTTTATACAGATAATTTAGTCAAATACTATCAGATAATCTTAGAGCAGATTTAACAGGAAATTGCTAGAGACTCCATCTAAGCAGCATCCATTTGCACTTATATAAATGTACTGAATGTGTAGGAAGACTTTGACAGCTTGCCATATGTGATTTCATTCTGTAGCCTACCTACTTTACCATCAAAAGTTATATCCTTTGAAGCATTGCCAGAATTACTTTAGCCCAGTAGATATGCTAGATGTGCCCTTTAAAAGCCGTATCATTTCCTTTCTACTTTGACTAGTTCAATGTAGCATCTGCTCACAGAAACTCCTTTGAAGGTTAAAACCAAAAAAACCCCTGTAATACAGCTCAGTAAGATGTCCAGTGCTGAATGAAGACCACGGATGCAAGAGAATAAATATGAGTTAAATGAGACTATAAGAGAGAATCAGAAAATCTTCAGCTATCATGGGAATATTATAATTATACACACATGGAATAAATATTTGCATTTCAGGATAGGTAAGCGTTTTACTTTAAGTAATAATAATCCCTGAATTTTATATTTCCATTCCATTATGTTGATTGTTTATATGCAAATTTTGATATTGCTGTGACATGGGTGCTAATGCCATAATAAAGGATATCACACACCAACAACTTGATTCAAAATAGCAAATATAAGTATGCATGCATGATCCTCCTTAAAATCTTTGGGTTTTACAGTTATGCTATTTTAAAAGACAGTGTTTTCACAGCACCTTCCCAGGTGTTCTAGATGATAATGAAGAGATAGCCCGTATCATACAGCATCACAAAGCAGTTGTGACATTTTAGAAAAATCCTCAGTTTAGCTTCTTTAATTTCTACAAATGCTATTTAAGATTGAAGGCTTGTGTTTTCACTAAAGAGCTGAATGAATTCCAGCAATTACACGATTTTCTTGCTTGCTCAACTGAAAAGGTTTCAAAATATATTAAAGTAGCAGTGTCCTTTCCTAACCTCTTGAAACCCTGCAGTGTCAGTTTTAATTAATGAGCTGTAAAAGTTACTTTTTTTTTTTTATCTGGGATTTTTTTCCCAGTTTCACTTACTATTTCACATGAATTTACACCCTCACTAGGGAGGTTGCAGACTTTGCTAATGTGCAGGAATTTATCACAAGAACACCATGAGAATGCAGACTGGATCGTGTCAGGATTAGCAACATCACAGTCTAAATTAGGCACAGCACTAATATGCTTATTATACTAGTTAAATAGCTCCTAACAACATAGAACAGAATAAGTATAATTTGCTTTAAGTCAGTGTAAAATGCGCAAGATCCTTCTTCAGAGTCACAAGTGTGAAGTTAATGTCACATAAACCAAGAGTAGTGTTATGATATCAAAAAAGGAGAAAACAACAAGTATTAAGGAATCGTCGGATTTAGCCAAACAAAACATCTGGAATAGCCTTCATCAGCTTGTCCGATTTGAAGTGTACAAAATTCTCCCTGTAGAGCTATTTCTGCCAAAATGCAGGAAAAAAACCCTTAAACTTGCGATGAACATGAAAGGGCAGCCCATTTCAGACTCTCTCTCTCTGGAAACTGGATTTTGCTTATATGCATTTCAGGATCTGAATTATTTTCTATTTTCAATTCTTCCCATGAATTGCCTTCTGATGGGAAGGCACTGTACTTTAAGCAACAATATATCAAAACTGAATTTGGGAGCTAACAAGGAAGACAGACTGAATCAGAAGATGGGAAACAGATGGTTTTAAAATAAAAATATCATAATTGTTCACCCCTCCCAAACATGCAACTAACAAAATATATGCCTATTACATTATAAGTTTCTACTACATTGTTTTAGACAACCACTGTGACCCTGAAGATTGCCAGGTTTTTGGAATGCATCTTTCTCAACAGTTAGACACTCAATTAGACCTCACCTACCCAACAAATGATGTAACCTAAATAAAGTATATACTACTTACAATTAATGTAGGAATCCTTTAAAATGTATTAACAAAACAATGATTCAGATTAATTCAATCTGAATATATACCTTTAGAGACAGGACAAAGAAATCAAACTATCACATGACCAAAATATTTTAAAACATGCAAGCAATTTATAACCAATCTAGGGAACAAAAGAAGAGTAGTCAAGCTGTCACTCTTTTTCAAAGTATGAGTCACTTATAGGGACAAAGATATTGCTGAATAACTTCCAGAAAATCTCTTTATTCCCAGTGCAACATAAACACTGTGCTGACAATATATAGTAAAATGAGAACTATTCAAAAACCTGTGAAATCATTTCATTGACTTACAGACTGTGCATCAGACTCATGTCAGGCAAGGAGAAACAAACACAGGAGAGAAAGCTACTGTTTCTCCAGCTGCATTAATGAGTTTTAATAAAGGAAGCATCCCTTCCTATAAACTTGTAAGTCATGACACATACATGCTTCCTCAATATGTGGAAGAGATAGAATCACAGAATCATAGAATAGTTAGGGTTGGAAAGGACCCCAAGATCATCTAGGTCCAACTCCCCTGCCAGAGGCAGGGACACCTCACACTAAACCATGCCACCCAAGGCTCTGTCCAACCCGGCCTTGAACACCGCCAGTGATGGGGCATTCACAACTTCCCTGGGCAACCCATTCCAGTGCCTCACCACCCTTACAG